>SSNS01000381.1:73317-190463 GCA_006937985.1 Aphyosemion australe
AAGAGACAGCTATGTGTGTGTGTGTGTGTGTGTGTGTGTGTGTGTGTGTTAGACAGTAAGGACAAAAGACCATTCAGAGCAACTGATCAGTTATCTGGTGTGGTTTCAAGCACAATTAAACTTTCTAAGGTTCTCTGAGGTTGAACATTTCTGCTCTTTTCTTTGGAAAAATCAGTTACTTATTGGTGCTCATAGTTAGATTTTAGTTAAGCTAAATGTTCTCATAACTGTTGCAAATCGTTTTCAATTGCACCCTAACCTCCACTTCACACTGGAAGCATCAGCGTCGTGAAACAGCAGCGGAACAGTTTACTCGCGAGCTTTGCTGCATGCAAGTGCACAACGGGATAGCCTCAGCCGCAGAGCAGCTTCTTCGCCGTGCTCCTCGCTGGACTCATGAGATCACAAAATCACAAGATCCCTCGAGACTTCCGCCATCCTACTCGCTGGACTCGCAAGATCACAAGATTCTTCGAGACTTCAAAGGTCACGGTTTGTTTATGCCATCTGCCATTAAACCAATAAGAAGGAACTCATGTTTGACATCGCTGTTTTAATGTCATATATGTTGTTCCTCTCCACAACATTCATGGGTTAAACCCATGAAAAACACACCGCTGCACTTTTCGAACGATACAGGGATTAAATAAGGTGTGATGTCACACGTATGGATGTAATCTACATAAATATGAAATCGCATTGCTGCAATAAACTTCTATTTTGAAAATTACCGGACATTTTACACTGAAACCGTGTGTGATTTCCTGTCTAGTCCAATGTTAACTGCGGAAATTGACGCATCCCAGAAGCAGCTTGTGGCAAAAATAGAACCTGATCCTATCTTTAGCGGCATGGCATGCCGCTTCTAGAACGCGTCTGAAAATTGTCGTGTTGCAGCTGGTTTGAATCATCACCACATACTATAATGGATTCTTTTTGAAGCAGCAGCGTTCCGCTGCCGTTCCACACCAATGATGCTTTCAGTGTGAAGTAGGGGTTAGTCCCACATGTCCTGGCTTTGTAAAAAAATCTGTTGCAAAAGTATCACATGTACCAATTCAGTGATTCAAAATGGTAATTATTTTTGTAATGTACCTCTGACTAGTCACTAACTGGTTTTAGTGTCTGGATCATCTGATGTTACTTTTTAGATGGTGAATAAGAATAAATAAACTTCCTAAACTGGAATCCCAGCAATGAATTGTGTTTAGTTCATGTTCCTCTTTGCATTATTTGAACCACTGCTGGGTGATCCAGTGCTGCAGAAGAAAGTCATTCATTTACAGTCTCATCATGTTTGCCTGTTTAGTTTCCATCATATTTACTCCCATCTCCCTTTCTCTGGATACTTTTGAGAATGGGAAATTTTCAGTATGAGTTTCCTGAAGACGTTTCTCTGGATGGCAGTGGAGCTTTATGACAGTGTAAAATAACCTAAGCTCACAGTGAATTATTATTACTATTATTCTCAGTGGTTCATCCACGTCTCTGCTGGAACGATACATGATGCATGGACTATATTTGATCTGTTATCCACCCCTGGTGGAAAAGGTGTCATTAAGTCTGTTTAAATCATTATGTTCTTTTCACGTAAAAGTCAACTTTAAAAAGCAAATAACCACAAAAAGCTGCACGAGTGCTGATGCTTGCTTTGATTTTACTGACATATTTAACAGTTTAACAACACCTCTAAAATAAAACACTGCTGTTTGTCTGCCACTCGTCTGCCTCCTCTAACGCATCAGCCAGAATAAATCAATCCCCTGATGGAGGAACTTTATGCTATTAGGTTAATTTGAGAGCAAATTATATAACGTGAGGAGATGATTACCAAAGTCAAGGGCACTATTTATTAATTCTATGGAACAAATTACTAATTAGTGCTCGCTGACTATTAATTCAATGATACAAATTGCTAACTTATGTCCACATGAGATGAAAATCAACTCAAATCTGTTCCACACTTTATTTGGTTTCAGTTCTTTTGTTTATGTTTAACATTCGTGATTTTAGCTGAAAATATTGTCTGCTGCATTTGATTTAAAGGTCCAGTCAGGTCCATAAATATTGGGACATCGACACATTTCTAACATCTTTGGCTCTATACACCACCACAATGGATTTGAAATGAAACAAACATGATGTCCTATAACTGCAGACTGTCAGCTTTAATTTAAGGCTATTTACATCCAAATCAGGTGAACGGTGTAGGAATTACAACAGTTTGCATATGTGCCTCCCACTTGTTAAGGGACCAACAGTAATGGAACAGAATAATAATCATAAATCAAAACTTCACTTTTTAATACTTGGTTGCAAATCCTTTGCAGTCAATTACAGCCTGAAGTCTGGAACACATAGACATCACCAGATGCTGGGTTTCATCCCTGGTGATGCTCTGCCAGGCCTCTCCTGCAACTGTCTTCACTTCCTGCTTGTTCTTGGAGCATTTTCCCTTCAGTTTTGTCTTCAGCAAGTGAAATGCATGCTGAAGGATTCAGGTCGGATGATTGACTTGGCCATTGCATAACATTCCACTTCTTTGCCTTAAAAAACTCTTTGGTTGCTTTTGCAGTACGCTTTGGGTCATTGTCCATCTCCACTGTAAAGCGCCGTCCAATGAGTTCTCAAGCATTTGGCTGAATATGAGCAGATAATATTGCCACTACAGAGCACTTCCCCCAAGATAAAACATTTAAAATGTTTTATTTTGGGATCGATGCACAGGATGGCGTGCTCAGCAGCGCGCTGCTCTTGGTGCTTTGCTCAGTTTGGTACGATGCACTTTAATGTTGTCGTGCAGCAGACACACACACATGGGTTTAGAAGTGGAGTTCTGCTCCTGCTGCTTCCAGAGTGAACGGAGAATAGAAAAAGTTGATTACATTTGTGAAGTTATTAAAAACCAATATTTAAAATGAAAAAGTGAAATGAAATGAATCGTGTTCATCACTGGGAATTATAGTAGAATTGTGTTTTGTTGTAAATGCCTATAAAAGGCTGCATGTTTCCTGTTATGGTGTGTTCTCACCAAGAACGACTTATAAAAAATAAAAACACCAAGCAATACATCAGCCTCTGGCTCTGTGGTGGTGAGATATTTTAGGAAAGCTCAACCCAGATAAACAAGGTAAGCTGTCTTTAAAGGAATAAATCATAATCCAGATGGCAGTCTGTAAATCTTAACCATTCCTGTGCAGGCTGTCATGATCCTCTTCCAATGCTAACTTGTAACTATGGCAACAGAGCGACAAGTTGGGTAGTGGAGCAGCAGGGAAGCAGGTTGAGTGTGTTTCACTTCAGACATCAACAGGCTCCTAAAGAGGAGCTGGGTGGCAGACGGCCCGATGATGCAACGCAGAGAGAGGAAGTGAAGTGATCCGGACTGAGAGGCTTTAGTGACGATTATGAGATGATGTGACAATATGAAAACTATTTCATTAAATAAATGAGACGTTTACCTAAAAACATCTCAAGGCTGAGCCTTTTAGTGTCCAACCGCTGACACGGATCACATCCTGGTAGATAAAGAGTTTCTAGAGTCCACCACACCTTTGCTGCATGTTTGCCTCCTAATTTCCACTCATTTTCCGAGGATGGTGCCTCTAATTACAAGTCAGTGCTAACTCCCTGAGCACAATCTCATCAGAGTGTGTTACGACACTGATTAAATTGCTTCTGGCCCATTGGGAAGCAGTTTCCGCCTGTATAAAAGACTTTCCTTTTTATGCCATTATTTCAGAGTACGATGAAGGAGGAAGTCTGTGTGACCAGAAGGAGGGATGAAAGATGAATGTTTGCAGCTTTTACACAAATTTGTCACCTCAGATAGCAGATAAGGAGTGTAATTGGTAATCTCCAAAGCAAAGCTCCCGCTGGGGGAATCTTTTTCCTCCCTTTTGTTCATTTGTTAGATGTCATTGTTAAGTAAAATTAAAGCAGCGTTTTGGGTTGAGCCTCTCAAGAGCTTTAAGTGCATGAAAAATGTGTTGTTGCTTCAGCGCCTGCTGTGTCCTCCCAGTGCTCATCATTAGCTTTTTATTGCACATGAGTAGTGATACAGCCTCATCTAACAAAAAAAAAACCCTCACAGGAGTTCTCCTTTCTACAAAAATGAATCATAATAGACAGAAATAACACCTGTTTCCTCAAAGACATACACTCGGTGTCCAGCTCTGAAATGTATATTAAACAGGTTTTCTACAGAAATGATTTAGATTTTCAAACCAACCAGGCTCTTTGTGAAAAAGCAATTATGCGTCTTTATTATATGATGAATTAATTGTGATTTACTGAATCATTTGAGAAATAGATACTTGTTTCACTATCCTCACCAAGGCCTGATTACTGCCTGACCTGTTGAGTTAAATTATTTCAATATGACCTGTCTGACAACATGAAATAGGCTAAAAGATGTCAGAAAGCAACACATCATGCCTTGTTCTTGGTTGTCAAAAACAGCAAACAACCTCTGCTGACCAAAAGCAGCACAAAGACGCCGTCTCACATTTACTAAAATACATCTAAATGATTCCAAAGAGTTCAGGTAAAATGACCTGTTTAATGACGAGACAAAAGGGTAACTTGTGGAAAGTTCTTATCTCCTGACATCTGTTTTAAGGCTATCAGTGATTTTCAGTCAGGCATGGTCTGATCAGTGCCTGCTTGTGGTCCCCGCACTAGGTGTCGGACTCGTGGTGATCGGGCTTTCTCAGTTCTAGCGCCATCTCTCTAGAATCAGCTACCACCATCAGTTAGACTTTCTACATCTCTGCAGGTTTTCAAGAGTCGACTGAAAACACATTTTTATCGTCTAGTGTTTCCAGACCTTGCTTGAAGTCTGCTTGTTTTTGTGTTTTATTCATTATGTATATGCATGTATTATAGTTTTATATTGTCGTTTACTGTTTTTTAATCATGTTTTTATGTTGTTCTTCAGCGCCTTGGCCTCCCATGATGGGAGTGGAAGGCGCTTTATAAATAAAGTTTTGATTGATTGGTAGTGTGATAGTCTAGAGCTGCTTCTGGACCTGGACCAACTGCTGTCGGTAGATGAATTCTGCTCTGACCTTTGACCCTAAACAGGCCGTGGGTGAAAATTCCTCCACAATAATGTGAGAGACCAGATTGGATCAGGTTGGTTTGGACTGAGTAACATTTCACTAACCTTGTAAAGGGTCATTTTAGCACATACTGGCTCAAGAACATGATTTGAAAATATGAAAAAGGTTATTTCAGTCATTTGTTTGCTGATCTAGTTGACAAAATAGACTTGTGAAAAAACAAGTCTGTTAAGATGAACACGAGGCTATTTACTCCGACAAGTGAGTCTAACTAAAGGAACGCTGAGATAAGCACACACAGCCTCACCACGAACACATCTCACCACCACATTCCCATCCTGTGTTGCCCTCGGGGGGTGGTTCACCCAAAGCCACATTGACCATGTCTAATTCAACTCAATAGCTCAACCCCACCAATCTTCTTAATGCCGACATTGTGATAAGAGGGGGGGTGGGCGAGGGCATCTTAAGGAAACGGGACAAATATGGAGACAACACACCAGGGGGGGAGGACAGAAAACTGCAATGAAGACAGCCATTAAATGAGACAGAGGGTCCATTTTTTATGACCTGGGGGGTCATGATGAGCAGCCCTTTTTGGGTTGCTTTAAAAAGACACGCTCAAACAAAGAGCATCTTCTAAAGGAATGAGTGTGTGTATGTGTGTGTGTGTGTGTGTGTGTGTGTGTGTGTGTGTGTGTGTGTGTGTGTGCCCCGTATCAAATTGAATTTGTTTGTGGAATCAAGGTCTGCGGTGCCTCAGGAAAGGTGGTGTCTGATTTCCTCTAGCCGTGGAACCGTCTGTGTGCCATGACACGGGATTAAAGACCAAATGAGAGGATGTCTGTGCAACGTGATATCAGATTGCTATAATTATAATCACACAGACTGCTGTGGTGAAAGGAAAATCAAAGTAAATATAGTATCGTGAAGATGATTTCAAAATATACTTATTTATTGGGAAATTGCTAGTTGAGCTGAGGGACAGCACACAGGAAGTGAGTGGGGGTTCTGCATGTTCTCCTTCCTCCTGCACCGGTAAACACCGAGTTCTCCTGAGAAACCTTCACAACCCAACATTGTGCATTGTTTATTTAATTTCAATCTAAATTAAAGAGTGTGCATGACATTCCACCAATAAAAATACATTAAATGGTACCAATGACACTTTAATCCATATCTTAATCTAATGAAACATGGCTCCTCACAAAGGTTCTGGTGATCAGCTCGTCTGCTCAGAAGTTTCTAACAAAGAGTTCTGGAATCGACTCGTATCTGACGGGCCAACAAAAACTTAGAGAAGTGTGTGTGTGTGTGTGTGTGCGTGCGTGTGGAGACTGTTTCTTTAGAGGTATGGATCCTCCAGCGTTCTTGCTGACAAACTCTTGCTAATCCTGCTCACAGCAGGATGGGAAATTGGATGGAACCTATCGGGCATCTTTGGAGAGCCGTGCTTCTCTCTCTCTCTCTCTCTCTCTCTCTCTCTCTCTCTCTCTCTCTCTCTCTCTCTCTCTCTCTCTCTCTCTCTCTCTCTCTCTCTCTCTCTCACACACACACACACACTTGAAGACACAAAGTAAAGCACGCACTCAGGGGTTGGTGTTGGCACGCAGCATGCATCGTTTCTGTCCACATGCTGTGGCCCAGTCCTCAGTGTGACCAGCTGTCCACCGATGAGTTTTGCCAGTTTTCAGAGCTGAAGTTTGAGTTTGTAATTTCTGATATCCTGCTGCACACACTCTGTCTCCCTTTATGCGTTAATGTCAAACACTCCTCGCCAACCAAAGGCTGAAGCTTTAGAACAGATCCAGGTCATCCATCAGGGTCCAGAGTTCTGACAGGGTTTGTGAACTCAGCTTTCAGCTTTTAGGACTCAGTGATTAAATGGGAATTAATCACCTGTCAGTGTTAATTCTACAGATAGTAAAGGGAAAGAAATTATGGTTTTCCCGGGAATAAACTCGCTTCCATAAACACTTAAGATCATCCTGTCTTCCTCTTCATGTTTCATGTCATAAAAAAACAAAAAACGACTGATTCCCGTCAGCCAGCAGGGATGCTGTACTGCAATTATGAGACGTGTGTGCTCTTGAAAGTGAATAATGCAGTTTTTATTTTATTAATAAAGTGATTATGTGAGAATAATGACTATACAAGAATAGAAAAACAACTCCGAACAAGCAGACCACCCATCAGAAGAGCCACTTTCAGGTTCTCAGTGAAAGTCTTGATTATAAATCATTAGCTGTGGTCGGCGTTTCTCTTGATTTAAGCAGGAAAAAGTGCTCTCTCACAATCACGCCTGCTTGTTGTTGAAAATAAAAGAAAAAAAAAGATTCACAGAAAAGTGTTAAAAGGATGAATATTTTCAAATTCATTACTGTAGAATTACAAGAACAGAAAAGAATCAGGTAACTTGTAGAAAACGTGAAGAATCCTGCAACAGTGATGACATTTAAGGTGAGACAGAGCATTAAAAAACAACGGCATGTACAAAGACTTAACATTTCAAAGCTCTCATTTAAAATTATTCTATTTATAAAGTAAATAGACCCAGAAAAACCATAAGACCTAGAGTCACCTCTGCTTCTCCTTTTGTATTAAAAGCAACAATAACGTGTAAAAACAGTAAAACCTTCTAGAATCAGTGTTTTATAGTGTTAGGTTGTAAGTTATTAATTCACCTGCACACAGCAGGAACCAGACCACCAGCTGTGTTTCTACTTTTGTTCTGATATTTCACTTTATCAAGAAGACGTTTCAAAAGCAAAACATTCTAATAAAGAAACAAGACAAAGTGCTATGAGTCAAACTGAGGACAGAAAACTACTCTCATTGTTTTGTATGTGAAATGTGTAAGCTGACTGGAACAGAGGCTTTAAATTAAATGAGTCTGTTTTGGAATGATCAAAAACATAAAAAGCAGTTCTGAATGAGAGCGGATGCAGCAGGTGCAGCCTCTTCACCCTGCTGCTAACTCCCAAACAACCGATTGTCTGACATGTAATAATTAGCACCTTGTGTAATTAGTGTTTCATCAGATGAGATCACAGTGTGGAAGGTGTCTCTGCATTCTGTAAGATAACCTTAGAAATGATCAGGACCAGAGATTAATAAGGAAAGTATAGATGGTCTGCATCAGCTGCTGCCTAAAGTCACATATTAGCATATCCATCCATCCATCCATCCATCCATCCATCCATCCATCCATCCATCCATCCATCCATCCATCCATCCATCCATCCATCCATCCATCCATCCATCCATCCATCCATCCATCCATCCATCCATCCATCCATTTTCATCCGCTTATCCGGAGTCAGGTCGCAGGGGCAGCAGCCTAAGCAGAGAGGCCCAGACCTCCCTCTCCCCAGCCACTTGGGCCAGCGCCTCCGGGGGAATCCTAAGGCGTTCCCTGGCCAGACGAGAAACATAGTCCCTCCAGCGTGTCCTGGGTCTTCCTTTAGGTCTCCTACCAGTTGGACGTGCCCAGAAAACCTCACCAGGGAGGCGTCCAGGAGGCATCCTAATCAGATGCCCGAGCCACCTCAACTGACTCCTCTCGATGTGGAGGAGCAGCGGGTCTACTCCGAGCCCCTCCCGGATGACCGAGCTTCTCACCCTATCTCTAAGGGAGAGCCCAGACACCCTGCGAAGAAAACTCATTTCGGCCGCTTGTATCCGCGATCTCGTTCTTTCGGTCACTACCCAAAGCTCGTGACCATAGGTGAGGGTAGGAACGTAGATCGACCGGTAAATCGAAAACTTCACCTTCTGGCTCAGCTCTCTCTTCACCACGACAGACCGGTAAAACGGCCGCATCACTGCAGACGCAGCACCAATCCATCTATCGATCTCACGCTCCATCTTTCCCTCACTTGTGAACAAGACCCCAAAACACTTACTGATATTGTCCAGACTTCCAATTGTCCACAACTTCCTTCTAAGTGAGCCATCAAAGCATTCTTTTGTTTACATCAGTATCTCTTACAATATCTCCACAGGGACCTTAATGCTCGACACTCATACAACCTGCATGAATTACATTTAGTTCAGAGGTTGGCTCCACCGTATCGTAACGACACACATGGGCATCGTGTGTTGCCTAAGTACTTTGCAAGTACAGTGAGTGAGGTAATTGATTGCAGGCCAATCTGGTTGATTTGCAACTCAACTAGGCTAATAATTTGTTATTGATTGAAGCATTAGTGAGGAAAACAATACAGAGGGATGTAACTGAGTCAAAGTGCTGCAGAAAGTTGATACCCTTGGTTTTTAATCTACTTTAATGATATCACACCTCGCTAAGATAACATTGTAAGGAGAGCACGGCGGGAGATGATGAACTGCTGGTCTCAGATCAGCAGCGTCGACTCATACGTTACGACTGTGGAGACGGTACCTGCGTGTGTGTGCTGGCTCTGTTTGCATGCATATGATTTGAATACTGAGGGAAATATGAGAGGTCATTAATGTACTGAGATGTATCACATGCAGTAAAAATGTCAGAGAGTCAAGAATTTACAGGAATCAAAACATTTTAATTCAGCACAAAATCCAACTCAGCTCATTTGTGCTTCGTTGACTTGAGGAAAGTTATGCCACTGTCCCATTCAGCTTCCCAAACTTAATCAGCCATTAAATTAACTTCCAGGTTTAATTGCACATTTTAATAATTATCCAAAGGCCAGAGGTTAGGTACTTCTATGATATGACTCATTGCTAAAGTATATTTCTTTCCTGTGTCCTTCACACGGTGTGTCTCCATTTTCTTGTCGTTACTTTTGATACAGAGTTTATGCAGCTTTTTATCTCGTCTTTGCAGCCACCTTCTACTTATCTCACATCCATTTTTTCGTCCTAGCGGTTTTACTAAAACTTTCCTCTTTTGCATCTCTTTTTTTTATTCTTTGTCTGCTCTTTTCTGTGCTGGATTCAGAGCGGTAAGCCCCCTGGAGCTGAAAGTTTTGAGGGTGAAAATGATTTTGAAGTGACTCAGAGAGATGCGATTCTTTGAAGTCAGGTGTAAAAATGTTGCATTGAGGTGCTGAAGTTGTCTCTTCTCCACTCCAGCTTATTCCCAGAGGCCCACCTTGGCAGCTAGAGGAGAGGTCGTCACCATGACAGCGTCCTCGCAGGACTCCAACCCCTCGTTGATGGCTGGCCTCTTTCTACTCCTCCTCCTCCTCCCAGCTGTTTTCATGCAGAACTCCGCTGTCCCAACAACCCCGACGCCGCCTTTGTTCGACCCGCTGGCCCAGCCGGAGTGCACAAAGAAAGAGCATCCGAAGGTTTCCATCCAAGGTCAGACATCATCTGAAACAACATGTTTTGTATTAAGAACTGTTGATGCTATACTTAGAGGCACAACTTTTACTCAGAAACCTGTTTGTTTTGAGTCTGGGGTTCAAATCATTCACAACTATTTAAAGGTACAATAAGTAAGAATTCTACACTGAAATAATCACAAAACAGTCTAACGTCACAGTCATGTTGAAGGGAAGGTTACATTGAAACAGAATTCCTTCTCAGCCGGCTGGGGGGTTGTCAGTTTTTCTCCTTTTAAGACAGAAGAGGGATCTAGGCTTTTTTTTTACAATCTGTCCCGCCTCCTTACTTCCTGGTTCCACAGCCTATCATATTTGAGCCCACGGGGTTGTCAAGTCTGTGCCGGCATTCGTAATTCAATACTGGCCAGCAAAAGCAGCAACAAACTGAAACCAGTAAACAGGAGCGACCAAGAAGTTATTTCTCGTGCCCAGGGTTGGACTGGCCATCTGGCATATCTGGCATCGTCCTGGTGGGCCACTTGCCCTGAGTGACGCTTACTCAGTGTTGGCTGGTCCACATGCACCTTTAAGATTTGCTCCATTTCATCTTGCAGAATACAAGCTCATTTTTACAAATCAAAATCTTGAGACTCGCTTTGATCAAGATAAGTCCAATGAGCAAACGGCTAGTACAGTTTTAAAACCGTCCAACCTCCTACGGTGAAAGTGTTCACTTATCCAGGTTGAAGAACGTTTATCAGATCTACATAAAAAGTGAGATGACCAAGCCTTAAACTAGGGATGTTCCGTTTGAAAACCTCTATCTCAGGATGAATTGAAAAAGTCATACTTGTTGTTTTATAAGGTTAAATCCGATCTTTTCCACCTGATTGCGATCCTTTGAAAATCCCGCGATCGAGCTTGATTTCCAATCACGTGATCGGATCGGAGCATCTCTACTTTAACTGTAGTTAGTGCTTCTTTAATGTTTTGTGCCAATGTTAAAGTTGAGAGGAGGTCTGAGGCTTCAACTCCTCAAAACTTTGTTTTTAATCTGAGATGTTTTCACAGCTTCAGGAATGGGAACAAAACACCTCACATGTGGAGCAAAACAACAAAACCCCTAACGACCCTCAGGAGGGAGGAGAGTGGGGCTGGCGAGCAAATTAGCTGGCTTTAATGAAGCTCTCACTACACCTTTAAAAGCTCGGAACTCATTTATTTTGAGCTGATAAAACTTCTCACATGAGGTTGGAAATTTCTTTGGGAAAATAAAGTCCAGTTGTCTTCTTTCTGAACACATCCCAGTTAATGACACGGAATTCTCTGGCTGTTTACAGATGTAAACATCACCACCAGCAGTAAAATGTAGCACTTCTGGTGCATTCAGGGGTCAAGTTTCATGTTTCAGCGGAACCGTTAAGATTTAATAATCGTTAAATGTGTGAACGGATCGTGTGATTTTTGGTAAAAGGCAGATATTTTATGAGTTCTTTAGTCCAGGTTGCTAGCCTGTTAGCTCACAAAATGATTCAAAACACTAAAGTATAATAAAGTCAATATTATGCAGTATTACTTAAATGCACACAGTCACAATCAGACAAAAGGCTGCTAGTTAAAGGTTTATTTTCATTACTTTTAACTTGATTTCATAGCTGAAGAACGTCTCCTGAGCTAAATGTCAGCAGGTGAGAAGACTCTGTTAGTAATAAGCGTTAAATCATCCTCTCTTTGGGTAAACATTTCGATGCAGAGCTTTAAATTCAGAGGAAGATGCAAATGTAACCATTATATAGTTTTGAGGGGGCAGACAGCACTCTGCATACATGTTTCAGACATTTTCTAAATGTTTCTCCCATATAAAAAGACCCAGATGCCAACAAATTTAAACAGTTTTCATAAAAACTCCTGATGCCAGCTGCAATGAAAGCTCAGAGTTCTGCACCATTCATGACAGCATGAATCTATAATAGAACAGTAAACGAGGGCATGATGGAAATGGTTCTGTGACAGAAACGCTCCTGATATCTGTGCTGTTTATCTGTACAGTGGCCCGAGAAACAAGGTCTGTCTCGCAGCTAGAAATAGAAAAGGTTCAGGTAAAGAATAACACATACCGCAGAATGAAATGTCAACATGCGCAAAATTGCTGTGTTTATTTTTGAATCGGGTTTGTTTGTGTTTCTTCTGCCAAAAGGAGCGACAAAGATTAAAAGACTGACATAGAGCAGCAGTGATGCTGGAAGATGAAAAGGCACATAATTAAACAAAAGAAATTCAGTCATTTATTTATTTTTACGTGTAATCTGCATCTCTTAACTCATCCGGCTGACATTATTCATCATTTTTTTTGCCACTTGGAAGAGTTTTTGTGTAAAATCATGGTAAATAATTTCTTTGTTAGGTAATTATTGAAGTAGTAGACATCTACAGAGGACAGGATAGTAATTATAACTTAAACTAGCATCAAAATTCTATTTTAATGTCTTGTTTATATCATAGTACTGGTACATTTATTCTCATGAATAAATTAGTTCATGTTTCAGGTCTAATAGTGTTGAAAAAGCACCAAAATCTGAAACTTTAACTTTTAAATAAAGTGATTAAAATCATTTGGTTGGTTTGTTTATTGCTTAAAAAGTACCTCCCAACTGAGGCGACCTAAATGTCGGGTCCTTGTCCATGTCCTGCTTCACCCTCCAGGCCTCCAGATGTCCAGATTAGCTGCAGCCCCACCAGTGCCTCACTTCAAAGGCGTGCCACTGGAGAATGGCTCTCATGGCAGAAAGCTGCAGGGCCATTGGCCTGTCAAAGCAGGCAGAGTGGGCATTATGTGAAAGCAGCCATATAGAAAGGTTCTCACAATGAAAGTGCCAGCCAGAACCTGAGATTAGCCACTGTGATTGATGAGCGTTTTATAGCGACTTGCTGGAGCGCTATACTGCAGTCACCTGTAGGAGACTAGGGAGTGGGTTAGAAGACATTTCTATAGGCATACTCAAGTGTGTACCTAAGCAATAAAAGTGCATGCACCTACTTTAGCATCAAAACTTATGTTTTTCTTTTTTATTAGAGTTTCCACTCTAACTGGGCTTTTATGTGCCAGTTGGTGAGTGTGTGTGATGGGGGAGTAATTGACCCTGAATGCATTTCTGTCCAGGATGCAGAAACCAGAGGAACTCTGACTGAGTCAATGTGTATTAAAGATGGCTGGTTTAATAAAGGTTACTTTGAGTTTATACTGATGAAACATATGAAACATTCAATCCTGCATGTTTTTGTCAAACAGAACAGAATTCAACTTAACTGACCCAACAAAACCTCACATTTTCATTTCTTTGTGTTTTACTATAATAGAAGTCACTTCCAGTGGTGATGTCACATTTCACTGTAGTTTGAGTATTAATATTGAGTATTAGGGTGCCTTGAAGTGATATATATAGTATATGACACTGGTTGACAAAACACTCTAATGTAGAGTCCAAGAGTACACCATCAGTTATTTGGTTTCATAATCAGTAGAGATTCTGGTTGACTTAATGCATTAATACAGTTTTCTCCCTTTCAGGAATTATTTATGATTATTCAGAAATGCGTAAAAGTGATTGTCTTACTCTGTACTGTTATATCATGTAGGTAATACATCAATTTTCTTTTTTAGCGCCGCCCAGCATTAGCTAATAGCATTAGACATCCGCTTATGTACAGATGTCAATCACAGAGTGTGCATAAAAAATTCCCATCTCACCCTCCACGGGTGGTTTCATCCTTCCAAGCTCAGGTCTTCTACCAGAGGCCTGGGAGCTTGAGGGTTCTTCAGTATCTTAGCTGTTCCTAGAACTGCACTTTTCTGGACTGAGATGTCTGATGTTCTTCCTGGGATCTGCTTTAGCCACTCCTCCAGTTTGGGGGTCACTGCCCCAAGTGCCCCGATGACCACGGGCACCACCGATGTCTTCACTCTCCAGGCTTTCTCAAGTTCTTCTGAGGCCCTGGTACTTCTCTAGTTTCTCGTGTTCCTTTTTCCTGATGTTGCATCACTTGGTATTGCCACGTCAACCACAACAGCTGTCCTCTGTTGTTTGTCCACCACCACAATGTCCGGTTGGTTCACCATCACCATTTTGTCGGTCTGGATCTGAAAGTCCCACAGGATCTTGGCTCACTTGTTCTCTACCACCTTAGGGGGTGTTTCCCACTTTGACCTTGGGGCTTCCAGTCCATACTCTGCACAGATGTTTCTGTACACTATGCCAGCCACTTGGTTGTGGCGTTCCATGTGCTTTCCCTGCCAGCATCTTACACCCTGCAGTTATGTGGTGGATTGTCTCAGGGGCCTCTCTGCATAGCCTACACCTTGGGTCTGGTCTGGTGTGGTAGATCTTGGCCTCTGTTGCTCTGGTGTTCAGGGCCTGTTCCTGTGCAGCCATGATGAGTGCCTCTGTGCTGTCCTTCAGACCAGCTCTTTCTAGCCTTTGGTAGGATTCCTTGATATCAGCCAGTTCAGTTATCTGTCGGTGGTACACCCCATGTAGGGGTTTGTCCTCGCATGATGGTATTTCCAGCAACTCCTCCTCTGTTCGCCATTGTCTGAGACATTCACTGAGCACGGCATCGGCATTGTCCTTGATGTACTTATGGATCTTGAATGTTTCATCCTGGACAGTGGCTCTCACACTCACTAGTCCTCGGCCTCCTTCCTTACGGCTAGTGTACAGTCTCAGTGGCAGGGCGTAGCTGTTTATTGCCCAGATCTTTTTCTTGCCATTGAGCTGACTTCTTAGGACTTGCCTAACTCGTTGTAGGTGATTGGCTGTGGCTCCTTTCCTTGTGACCTCATCGAGGTTGCTTTGGCTTGTGGGATACCAAGGTACTTGTAGCTGTCCTCAATGTCTGCTATAGAGACCCCTTCTGTGTGGACTACCATCCCTTTGGTCTTGCTCTCTCTCTCTTTATATATACTATATGTATATAACATGAGGATAACAACTGTAAGACAATGTGCTTTATCTCCGCTGGAGAGGCTTTGCTTTCAGCCGTAATCACGGACGTAGGAAGAGGGGCTTGAGGTGCGATACATTTTTCCGCCTCTAGATAGTGCCCTCTAAGGAAAAACTCTGGATTTCTGCTTTAAGATGGTTGTTTTAGTCATATAGTGAAATGTTAAAAACTCGTTTAGAGAATTTCTTTAACTTTGTCTCCAACACTGAATGATAAATTATGTTGGCAGAAGGTCATTATGGACCAATAAAACACAGTTATTTGGCCATAACTCAAGAATTCATAAGCTTGATATTAAATAAAACCTCTGGATAAAATTAGGAAGTTTTTATTTTTCAAGGTGAGTTTCACAAAGATGATTTGATGTTGTGCAGAAGTACTTTTCTGGCATTCTCTCAAACCTGTAACGCAGGAACGGATGAGTGCTGTTAGGACAACAGCCCAAAAACAAATTTTCTCAAGGTGACAGTAACGAGTGTATCCTATCTGGCGTTGCATGGAATAAGTCTGTCGCATATATTAGTTTCACTTTTTGCTGAAATACTGAAATAAATGAACTTTTTTGCATCAGATTCAAGTTTTTAAAGTTTCACCTGTAGGTGGAAGGACAAATGGTTCATACCTTAATTAAAACATATGATAGCAGAAATAAGACCAGACGGAAGACTCTACCAGAGACATTAAACCTTTTCCATAAACTCTCCTGACTGGATGTTTCCACATCTGCTGAGCCGGTGTCTCACATCAACCGCACCACGATGCAGGAGTGCAGCTTTTGGATCACACAACCTCCAACCCGCAGATACACCCTGTAAGAGGCGCCAGCTCCTGATTCAGATGGATGATGGGAGCGTGGGGGGGTCTGAAAGTCTGATAAGAGCTCAGGCGGGGGCCTCTGAGTCTAGGTACAGAGTCTGTGTTTAAGAATTTATAGTGCTGCTATGGATGATGTTATGGAGCTCAGCCAACTTGTTTATGAGTAAAAGGTCAGCTTGGTTAGAAGAACCTCGTCACATCCAGGACTGCAGGAGTTTTAAGTGCAACAGGAGGTTCCCTGGAGGGGAATTATGGCTGATAGTAAGACCTTTGGCTTAGGTTTTACTACGACAGGAGGAGGAGGTGTCTGATGGATTAAATAGCTTCACCACATGGGTCATCCTCACTGCTCAAATCACCGTAATGTTCCCCTAAAGACGAGAAAACAGGAACAGAGTTGATGCTTTTTCTTTTCAAACAAATCTTGTCCGTGTTCTTTTTTGTGTTTCCTTTTATCTCTCCTTCTCTTCTGCTCACTTTTACTTTGGTCTCCATCAATTTCTCTTTATCTTGAAATTCCTATCACTTTGTCTCCTTCCATCCTACTTTTTCCCTTCATAAGATGTAAAAATGGTTTTGTTGGTGGCCCGTTTCTAGTTAATGCTTCTGTTTTTTAGTGCTGCGTCGCCGTCTGAAGGGCTCTCGAGGAGCATGGATGTTATCGCTTTGTTTTCCGCGTATTTCTGATCTTCTGTGGCACTCTTATCAGCGTCTGTTTCCCCCACTCTTTCAGGAATACCGTGGTGGGTCTAATTGGAAGTGTGATATCAGATGTGTGGGTGTGTCTAAAGCCATCGATCAGGCAGCTGAATGGAGTAGAGAGTAGCGGGCTGCCAGGGCCAGCCTCCCCTCCCCACTGTTATCAGATTCAGCTCTGAGAGATAGCAAAGAGGATGAGAGAATAGAAAACATTTAGCTGTGTTATTGCCACTTTAACTCAGGACTGGAAAGCAGCAGGAACATTTCTCTCGGTTTACTTTTCTTTGGCTGCCTCCTGTCATTTCAGGTTTTCAGACATTTTTCCTCTCAGCTGGAGAGTTTCTGATGAGCTAATTCAGGTCCAGACCACTTTCGTAAAAACACTTGTCATTCTTTTTTTTAATTTTCCCCTTTCAATAAGTGTGTCATAAAGCTTGTTTGTGTAGCAGCTGCTTACCGCTTCACTTAGAATCTTCACAGGATGAAAATAACCATAAGAAGTTGTAATTAAAGGAAGAGCACTTTAGAATAATGGGCCGCATACGTCGGGAAGGCTGCATTCAGCCACATGACATTTCACTAAGTACTCTCTTAAGAGTTTTACATAAATGCTACTATGAATCTTGGAAAAACATGCCCGACCCCTCACCCACTGGTCACCGATTAACCAACATAATTGTTCTTTTAACCTAAAGCCATATTATGCAACTTTTTCATATTTTTAAATCATTGTCTTGAGCCAGTTTGTGCTAAAATGACCCTTTACAGGGTTAATGAAATGTCACTCAGACCCCACCACCCTCTGTGGTAATATTGTACTTGCAACTTCAGAGTGCCAGTCTGGTCCCTGTTGGGGACACAACGGTTGTGTTATTGTCATTCTGGTTGAACTCTTCCTTTAATTCCATCTATCATGGGGCAGCTGGTGACAGGTGGGGTCCTACACACTGAAGGGGTGCTCCACAGAGCCAAATGAAGCTAATGCATTGTTATAAAAATAAAAATTACAAATGATGCAAAAATCATTGAAACAGCCAATTTAACATATTGAATGATTAAAGAAAAAAAGACCTTACATGCTGAATTACAGCTCCCCAAAACCCACTGCGCTCATGAAAACCCAGTAGCATTAAGCATTTTCCGGTCTAACACATTTCTGAGTCATAATTAAATGTGTGTAAGTATATTTCTTCTTTCCTTCACTGACTCTTTTGTCCCACACGGGTCTTTAATGAACATGCTGCTTTTTCATGAGCTAACACAAAGTCCTGACGTCCTAATACCATTTTTTCATGTTTTAGTCAAAATGCAAAAGAACATTTTTTTAAAAGCTTATCTTTGGAGCTTAGCCTATTTTATTGGGCATAATAAAAACCTAAACTCCTCTATGGTTTCTTCTGTGAGGTATGTGCTCTTTTAGTCATTTGGAGACACAAGCAACATTTTTCTGCTCACAGCGGCGACTGGTGAAAAAGATCTTGTTGGGGCTATGTGTGAAAAGATTTCCTTTCTTACTATGCCATACTATACCATGCCATACCATAACATAACATGCCATCCCATACCATTCCATAACATGCCATACCATGCCATACCATACCATACCATACCATGCCATGCCATACGACCCCATGCCATACCATGCCATACCATAACATAACATGCCATCCCATACCATAACATAACATGCCATGCCATACCATGCCATGCCATGCCATACGACCCCATGCCATACCATACCATGTCATACCATAACATAACATGCCATACCATACTATCCCATAACATGCCATACCATACCATGCCATACCATACCATAACATAACATGCCATCCCATACCATTCCATGCCATACCATACCATACCATACCATACCATACCATACCATACCATACCATACCATACCATACCATACCATACCATTCCATGCCATACCATAACATGCCATACCATACCATAATATAACATGCCATACCATTCCATGCCATGCCATACCATAACATGCCATACCATGCCATGCCATAACATTGTAAAGCACTTTGAGTTACATTTATTGTATGAATTGTGCTATATAAATAAATTTTGATTGATTGATTTTTGAACATACCATGCCATACAATGCCATGCCATGCCATGCCATATCAAACCATTGATTTAAAAATGGGGAAGGGGGGTGGTGTCTGACCTGGAGGGGCAGTGCATTCCACAGCCGCGGTCCTGCCACTTTAAAAGCTCTCTCCCCACTAGTTTTGCTGTGTACAATGAGTACGGCTAACATCTGAGCAGCAGACCTGAGTGAACGGGACTGAGTATAAGGTTGTAAAAGGTCACAAAGCTACGTAGGTGCAGAGCTGTTGAGATATTTGAAAACTAGCAAGAGAATTTTAAATGTATCCTAAAATTGATCTTAGTCCATGATAAGAATTCATTTGAACATTTGGAAAATCAGTACAATTCCAAAACAGCCATTAATTTCGTTTCTCCAAATTAGCAGTTTTACAGATAAATAATACTCAAATACATCGCTGTCCATAATTTCCATTTTTGTCCTTATCCACATTTTATTTTGACATTAGTTTGATTTTCAGCTAGAGTTTTCAGTCTCTGTCTCAATAGGAGGATCTTTTGTGACGTCAGTGTTTATGTTTTTCGCATTGCATCATGGGACCTGGGTGGCAACAAACAGCGTATTTTGCCTATAAAGTATTTGTTAATAAGAGAAGATGCTTTTTAAAATATTCATCTTTGCGTAGTTTTATATCCACAGAGTCATTTAGTTTTCACGTTCTGATTCAGGCGTCTCAGCCCGCGATCGTTATAATAATAAATAAATGAATAAGTAAAAACTAACAACACTGATTAATGAAGACTTACCCAGCTTTGCAGTCGGCGTGAGGATTTATCCACCCACAGGTGATGTGAATTATGCTGACTCTGCTAGCCGGCCCGTGCCGACTTCAGCACGACCACGGCTTTACCGAAGTCACGGATTCCTGTTTTGCAGAATAGTTCAGCCAAACTTTCCTTGAAACACAATAATCGTAGACCTCCAGACGTTTGAAAGCCTTTAACTGTTCATGAGTGAAGGGTCCAGGACTTTCTGTTGAATGGGAATAAACGTCTCCCCAGCAGCGTTGTGGAGAAAACACCGGCGAATCGGACCAACGTTTTCTGTCATCCCAGAGCTCAAACAGGCTTTAAATAACTTTATTTTTGTCTTCATTACAGAATGTAAGCTTCTCTCTAACCCTCCTCCTGTCTTTAGACATTAAAGTGTTTATATTTTGGGGATTTCGCCCGTAAACTCACGTGAAAGTGTACGTCGCGTATTGATAGCAGGTCGTCTTCTGCCACGCAGCCACTCGCGCATGTGCACAACGATGAAAAAATATGTCAACAAAGATCCTCCTATAGATCATCTGCTAAAAGCGCAATATTAATTTCCACCAGTGGGTGACACCAACACAACATAGGAATTAAAGTAGATGTCCTGTTTCAAACAAAATAATCATGAAATGAGAACAAATAAACACATTTTGCCACAAAAGCCACAGCTATTATTTCAGCTCAAATCAACAGTGAGTTTATGTGAATGAGGGAGAGAGAGAGAGAGAGAGAGAGAGAGAGAGAGAGAGAGAGAGTGAGAGAGAGAGAGGAGATCCAGCTCCTTGTAGCTGTTTCCTGTAGCAGGGGCGCCATCGGTCAGTGCCCATGACAATAATTTCAGTGACGCTTATTGGCTAAAAATTCTCCAGTTCTCCCTAGCAACCAAACAGCAATGGTAGAACAACATGAGTTCATTTTTTCTGAAATATTGTGAAATATTTGACACAACAGTTGAAGTCAAAACAAAAGCCAAAGCTAAAATGGCTTTTGTGTTATGCCTGTGAACTTCAGTGAATGTAGTGGGATTTAAAAGTGAAATTGGGAGGAGTTAAAGATAAATATGTCGGATTTATCCTACACAGAGATGGGATGATGATATACCCTCCAACCTTTAAATCAGATAACTGAATGAGATGTTTTCATATCTACGGGGCTCAGAACTCACAACCAGGGTTTTTGAGTTGGTAGCAGCTTCTTTCTCATTTCTATGTTTTTTTCAGTTTTTGGCTCAGCTCAAATTTCTGTCATTTTTACGGCTCAGCTAGAGCGTAGTGGCCCTGTCAGTAGCTCTGGATGCTGCCTCACCTCTGATCGGCACACAGACATCTTTACCGGTCACTGAGTGAGAGGCTATTAGCCTGCTGGCCCCAGCGCTGCTCCTCCTGTGGCTGCTCAGACCTCAGTCTCTCCATGATCTTTCTCAGACCCCTCTATCTAAGTTCAGCCATGCAGGGGAGGGTGTCTGGGATGGGGGTGAGGGATATTGGGAGAGATGTGCTTCACTGGGGCACGGCAGCCTTTCTCAAACTATCAAACTCTGCAGAGTAAATCAAGTGTTAGAGGAGAGAGACAGGAGTGGGGCGAGCGAGAGGGGATGGAGATTGGCGTGGATGGACGAGCTGAGATTGATACGGAGACCAAACAAAAAACACTGATAAGACTGAGCTATAAAAATAAAATGTTTTTCTGCTGATTAACACTTCCACCACATTTTCACACAAAACAGATTTATTGTGAACAGACATTTTGTTTAAATGTGTCTCAGAATTCATGATGGTAATATACATAAGAGTGTGCTGCTGTGATTCTTTCTGAGAGCAGTCAGCCGTCAGCTGACCATTTCAGTTAACAGACTGGAACAACTCCATTGCCCTGCAGATAGCCTTTTCTAAGCGTCGCCTCTTTGCAGTCAGTCTTATTTCCATTAGTGAGACACTGTCTTACTGTACGTTCCCTGAAGGAAACTGAGACGGCCACCTTTAGAATAATGTTTGTTACTCGTAGCCCATTAAACAGTGAAGCGCTCGAGGGAGAAAATATATGATTATTGGACCTAATAATAAATATTGTGCCATAGTTCAGGACCTTTACAGGCTGTTAGACAGTTAGAGACAAAGTAATGACGTTCAGTAAAATATAAAGAAAGATTTAAAATTTTCTACAAGTTTTTGACAGGATTTCACTTAGTTAAGGTGGTAAAAATCAAAACTTCTGAATGGAGTCAAATACATTTTAATCCAACATGTTAGCTGCTTTAATGTGTCACATCCACCCCCGGAGCCTCCCTCCGGACTCCATCTCCCGTCAGGCCACGCGCCTCCGGCGCCCTCCGCCGTCACCGACGTCATCCATAAAAGCCGGAAGGACTCTCTCAGACGCTCTCAGTCATCAAGGATTTCTACGTCTGACATCGGACTGTTTCCCAAACCCTTTTCGAGCTTATGCTCTTTCTTCAAGCCCGCCGGCTTTCCGGACTCGAGGACGTTCCCCCGAGCCGTCTCGCTCCCTCCGGAGCTCACGTCCCGCTTCCGTTAGAAGCGCACCTCACCTCCCGAACTCTCCGAGCCCTCCGGCTCACCGGATTGGTGGATTTTAACCTCTGGACTTGTGGAAGTTATTCCGGACTTTTGGTTTATCTTCCCCGAGCCGCTTCGCTCCCTCCGGAGCTCAACTCCCGCTCCCGCTCGGAGCGCCTCTCCTCTCCATCCTCGTCGACGGCCGACGCCAACGGCTGCTCCCCCGCCAGCTGGGGTAAGTCACAACTCGTGACAGGATGACTGAGCCTTTTGACCCAGCGGAGGTCGCTCGCCTCCGCGCCGAGGTCTCTAATCTCCACGGACTAATAGACCGCCTGAACACCAAGGTGGAAAGCATGTCCAACATGCTTATGCAGCTGTCGGCCTCCTTCACCGCCCTCCAGAGAGAGTGGCGCGGCGGTCCGGAGGAACTGCATTTCGGCACCCCCGACCGCTGGAATGGCGTGGATGGCAGCCCGGATGGCCTACTTGCTACACTGGACATGTTGTTCGAATGTCAGCCGTCAAAATACGCCTCTTCCCGGGCCAAGGTCGCTCACCTGGTCTCGCTGCTGTCCGGACGGGCCCTGGAGTGGGCTGCTGCACTCTACCACAACAAGGCCCCTGTCTGCCAGGACTACTCCACCTTCGTGAAGGAGCTTCGAAAGACCTTTGCTCCTCCGAGCAGTGACATCGGCGCTGAAGCCCAACTCCTCCGCCTGCGTCAGGGCAGACGCTCGGTGCGGGACTACGTGTCAGAGTTCCGGACGTTGGCAGCCAAGGTGGTGTGGGACGATCCAGCCCTCAGGTCAGTGTTTAAAGAGGGTCTGGCCGACTATATACGGGCCGAGTTGGTGGGGCGCCAGCTGCCAACAACGCTGGATGGAATGGCTGAGTTGGCGCTGCAGATGGATCAACGAGTGTTCTCCTGCCCGCGGACCGCGGGTCATGACACCCCCCATCGTTCCGCCACGCCACCATCGCCGTTTCCCGGAGCTACCGGGGAGGAACCCATGCAGCTGGGCCACTTACCCCCCGCCGAGAAGGCGCGACGCCGGAAGGAGGGCCTGTGTCCCTACTGCGGATCCGCCGGTCACGGACTTCCTCAGTGCCCAGTCCGACCGGGAAAAGACCAGGCCAGGTGATCGTAGGGGGAATAGCGCCTGGCCCTGTTCCCGAACCCCCGCCAGACGGCCGGCTTCTGCTGTCCGTGACCCTACATCTCCCAGGCGGACCTTTGGAGACCAAAGCGCTGCTGGACTCAGGCGCCTCCGAGAACTTTATGGACTGCGGCCTGGCCTCCCAACTCCGCCTCCACCGGATCAAACTGGACCGGACTGTTCCCGTCACCTCCGTTGACGGTCGACCACTGGATCCATTCCCCATCCAACACAGCACCTCCCCACTTCGCATGAGCCTGGGGGATCACCAGGAGACCATCCGCTTTCTCCTGATAACAACCCCAGCCACTCCGCTTATTCTGGGCCTGCCCTGGCTGTCCCTACATGACCCCAACATCTCTTGGTCCACCGGCCGCCTCCTGGGCTGGGGTCCTAACTGCACTTTTCACCGACCCCTGCCGGGGGGCCTCCCCAACGGCCACGAAAGCTCTGCCCTCGCAGCTGTGCCCACGCCATATAGGGACTTGGCGGCCGTCTTTGACCGACAACGGGCCGGGGCCTTACCCCCTCGACGGCCTTACGACATGGAGATCCGTCTCCAACCCGGGGCTGTTCCCCCCCGAGGCCGCCTGTTCTCCCTGTCACCTGCCGAGGATCGGGCAATGGAGGAGTACATCACCGAGAACCTGCGCCAGGGTCTGATCCGCCCTTCCACATCACCCGGAGCAGCCAGCTTCTTCTTCGTAAAGAAGAAAGATGGAGGCCTGCGGCCCTGCATTGATTATCGCGGCCTGAACCAGGTAACCATCAAGGATCGGCACCCTTTGCCTCTAATTGACACCGCTCTGAATTCCCTTACCCATGCCACTGTTTTTACGAAACTAGACCTCCGGAACGCCTACCATCTGGTCCGGATAAAGGAGGGGGAGGAGTGGAAGACTGCCTTCATCACGCCCACCGGCCATTGGGAATATCTGGTCATGCCTTTTGGACTGTGTAACAGCCCAGCGGTGTTCCAACGGCTGATCAACGACGTCCTACGGGACATGCTGGGACGCTGGGCTTTTGCATATCTGGATGATATCCTCATCTACTCCTCCACCCTGGAGGAACACCATCACCATGTCCGGGCAGTCCTTACCCGGCTCTTGGAGAACGGACTGTTTTGCAAGCTGGAAAAATGCTCCTTCCACCAATCCACCATCTCCTTCCTGGGTTTTACCATCACCCACGGTGGTCTCTCCATGGATTCTCAGAAGGTTGAGGCCGTTTCCAAGTGGCCGCTCCCGTCTACCCTGAAACAGTTGCAGAGCTTTCTGGGGTTTGCCAATTTCTATCGGCGCTTCATCAAGGGCTACAGCACCATCGCTGCCCCTCTCACCGACCTCACAAAGGCCCAACACCAGGCTCGTCCATTCTCCCTCACACCAGCAGCCATGAAGGCTTTCAGTCACCTGGTTCACCTCTTCACCTCCGCACCTATCCTCCTCCGCCCAGACCCCAGAAAGGCCTTCACGGTCGAAGTCGACGCATCCGACGTGGGCGCTGGCGCCGTTTTATCCCAGCTGGGTCCAGACAACAAACTCCACCCGTGCTGCTTCTTCTCACGAATGTTCTCCCCTATCGAACAAAGATACGGCGTGGGCGACAGAGAACTGTTAGCCATAAAGTGGGCCCTCGAAGAATGGAGACACTGGCTGTTGGGAGCCGCGGTCCCTTTTACCATCTGGACCGACCACCAGAACCTGGTCCACATACGATCGGCCAAACAGCTCAATCCCCGCCAGGCCCGCTGGGCTCTCTTCTTCGAGCCTTTCCACTTTCTACTGACGTACCGGCCTGGCACCAAGAACACCAAAGCAGACTCTCTGTCTCGACAGTTTACTCGCCAGCCGCAACCGAGCACGCCCGCACCAACCCTGCCAGCAGAACGGATCCTGGCACCCCTCCACTGGCCACTGGAGACGTCCATCCATCAAGCACTCCTCACCCATCCAGCACCGCCTGGGGCTCCGGACCATCGCCTCTACGTACCACCACCGTGCCGCCAGGAAGCACTCTCCTGGGGTCACTCATCCAAATGGGCCGGCCACCCCGGTGCCGCCCGCACCTTGCAACACCTGCGACGCTCCCTCTGGTGGCCCACCATGGAGAAGGATGTGAAAGAATACACGGCCGCCTGTGAGACATGCGCCCGCAACAAGACCTCCACACAACCTCCAGTCGGTGCGCTCGCCCCTCTCCCGGTTCCCCGGAGGCCCTGGACGCACCTAGGTCTGGACTTTGTCACTGGCCTGCCAGTGGTAGACGGCCTTAACACTATCCTGACCATCACAGACCGGTTCTCCAAGGCAGTCCATCTGGTGGCCCTGTCTGGCCTGCCCACGGCAAAGGAAACGGCAGACCTCCTTCTGCAGCACGCCGTTCGCCTCCATGGATTCCCTCATGATGTGGTCTCGGATCGAGGGCCCCAGTTCACCGCTCGATTCTGGAAGGCTTTCTGCCGCCTCGTGGGAGCCACGGCCAGCCTCTCATCGGGCTATCACCCGCAGACCAACGGTCAGACTGAACGGGCGAACCAACAACTGGGCCGCTTCCTCCGCTGCTTCGTCTCCAGCCAGCCCTCACACTGGCCCCGTTACCTTCTCTGGGCGGAGCTGTCCCACAACCTTCATGTGTCTTCCGCCACTGGCCTCTCTCCCTTCGAGACCTGCTATGGCTACCAACCCCTCATTCTCGAACACCAACCGGATGACACCGATGTGCCCGCTGCACAGACATTCGTCCGCCACTGCCGGGCCGCCTGGATCAGGGCGCGTGCTGCCATTCGACGGGCCAACGATCGATACCGCACCCAACATGGCCGCCGCCACCGCCCCGGTCCCACCTATCGTCCCGGGGACAAGGTCTGGCTTTCCACGGCCAATCTCCGGCTGCGGGATGCCCCCCGGAAGTTGAACCCCAAGTTCCTGGGCCCCTACGTGGTGACTCGACGGATCGGGCCTCTTGCCTACCGGTTACGGCTCCCCGCCTCGCTCCGGATCCACCCGGTCTTCCACACCAGCCAGCTGAAGCCCGTCGTGACCTCCTCACTGGTCCCAACCGCTCCTCGGCCCCCGCCTCCTCGCTTCATTGACGGTGACCCAATCTACACTGTCCGCCGGATCCTGGATGCTCGCCGCAGGGGTCGTGGATGGCAATACTTGGTCGATTGGGCTGGGTACGGCCCGGAAGAACGCTCTTGGGAGCCCACTAGTGCCATTCTGGACCCTCATCTCCGACTTCCACGCCCGGCGTTCAGGTCCGTCGGGTGCCGTCCCTGGAGGGGGGGGGTCCTGTCACATCCACCCCCGGAGCCTCCCTCCGGACTCCATCTCCCGTCAGGCCACGCGCCTCCGGCGCCCTCCGCCGTCACCGACGTCATCCATAAAAGCCGGAAGGACTCTCTCAGACGCTCTCAGTCATCAAGGATTTCTACGTCTGACATCGGACTGTTTCCCAAACCCTTTTCGAGCTTATGCTCTTTCTTCAAGCCCGCCGGCTTTCCGGACTCGAGGACGTTCCCCCGAGCCGTCTCGCTCCCTCCGGAGCTCACCTCCCGCTCCCGCTCGGAGCGCCTCTCCTCTCCATCCTCGTCGACGGCCGACGCCAACGGCTGCTCCCCCGCCAGCTGGGGTAAGTCACAACTCGTGACAGGATGACTGAGCCTTTTGACCCTGCGGAGGTCGCTCACCTCCGCGCCGAGGTCTCTAATCTCCATGGACTAATAGACCGCCTGAACACCAAGGTGGAAAGCATGTCCAACATGCTTATGCAGCTGTCGGCCTCCTTCACCGCCCTCCAGAGAGAGTGGCGCGGAGGTCCGGAGGAACTGCATTTCGGCACCCCCGACCGCTGGAATGGCGTGGATGGCAGCCCAGACGGCCTACTTGCTACACTGGACATGTTGTTCGAATGTCAGCCGTCAAAATACGCCTCTTCCCGGGCCAAGGTCGCTCACCTGGTCTCGCTGCTGTCCGGACGGGCCCTGGAGTGGGCTGCTGCACTCTACCACAACAAGGCCCCTGTCTGCCAGGACTACTCCACCTTCGTGAAGGAGCTTCGAAAGACCTTTGCTCCCCCGAGCAGTGACATCGGCGCTGAAGCCCAACTCCTCCGCCTGCGTCAGGGCAGACGCTCGGTGCGGGACTACGTGTCGGAGTTCCGGACATTGGCAGCCAAGGTGGTGTGGGGCGATCCAGCCCTCAGGTCAGTGTTTAAAGAGGGTCTGGCCGACTATATACGGGCCGAGTTGGTGGGGCGCCAGCTGCCAACAACGCTGGATGGAATGGCTGAGTTGGCGCTGCAGATGGATCAACGAGTGTTCTCCTGCCCGCGGACCGCGGGTCATGACACCCCCCATCGTTCCGCCACGCCACCATCGCCGTTTCCCGGAGCTACCGGGGAGGAACCCATGCAGCTGGGCCACTTACCCCCCGCCGAGAAGGCGNGTTTCCTCCGCTGCTTCGTCTCCAGCCAGCCCTCACACTGGCCCCGTTACCTTCTCTGGGCGGAGCTGTCCCACAACCTTCATGTGTCCTCCGCCACTGGCCTCTCTCCCTTCGAGACCTGCTATGGCTACCAACCCCTCATTCTCGAACACCAACCGGATGACACCGACGTGCCCGCTGCACAGACATTCGTCCGCCACTGCCGGGCCGCCTGGATCAGGGCGCGTGCCGCCATTCGACGGGCCAACGACCGATACCGCACCCAACATGGCCGCCGCCACCGCCCCGGTCCCACCTATCGTCCCGGGGACAAGGTCTGGCTTTCCACGGCCAATCTCCGGCTGCGGGACGCCCCCCGGAAGTTGGCCCCCAAGTTCCTGGGCCCCTACGAGGTGACTCGACGGATCGGGCCTCTTGCCTACCGGTTACGGCTCCCCGCCTCGCTCCGGATCCACCCGGTCTTCCACACCAGCCAGCTGAAGCCCGTCGTGACCTCCTCACTGGTCCCAACCGCTCCTCGGCCCCCGCCTCCTCGCTTCATTGACGGTGACCCAATCTACACTGTCCGCCGGATCCTGGATGCTCGCCGCAGGGGTCGTGGATGGCAATACTTGGTCGATTGGGCTGGGTACGGCCCTGAAGAACGCTCTTGGGAGCCCACTAGTGCCATTCTGGACCCGTCCCTCATCTCCGACTTCCACGCCCGGCGTTCAGGTCCGTCAGGTGCCGTCCCTGGAGGGGGGGGTCCTGTCACATCCACCCCCGGAGCCTCCCTCCGGACTCCATCTCCCGTCAGGCCACGCGCCTCCGGCGCCCTCCGCCGTCACCGACGTCATCCATAAAAGCCGGAAGGACTCTCTCAGACGCTCTCAGTCATCAAGGATTTCTACGTCTGATATCGGACTGTTTCTCAATCCCTTTTCGAGCTTATGCTCTTTCTTCAAGCCCGCCGGCTTTCCGGACTCGAGGACGTTCCCCCGAGCCGTCTCGCTCCCTCCGGAGCTCACCTCCCGCTTCCGTTAGGAGCGCACCTCACCTTCCGAACTCTCCGAGCCCTCCGGCTCACCGGATTGGTGGATTTTAACCTCTGGACTTGAGGAAGTTATTCCGGACCTTTTGGTTTATCTTCCCCGAGCCGCTTCGCTCCCTCCGGAGCTCAACTCCCGCTCCCGCTCGGAGCGCCTCTCCTCTCCATCCTCGTTGACGGCCGACGCCAACGGCTGCTCCCCCGCCAGCTGGGGTAAGTCACAACTCGTGACAGGAGCGTACCCTCTCCACGCAGTCCCCATGGATGTAGAGTGGGGCCGGGTCTGCTCTGCCCTTCCTGAAGTCCAGGATGAGTTCTTTGGTTTTTGTGGTGTTCAGCTGGAGGTTGTTTACTGAACACCAAGCAGTCAGTCTGTTGACCTCATCTCATCCCCTTGAGATGAGTCCAACCACGGTGGTGTCATCCGCAAACGTTATGATGGTGTTTGAGAGGTGGGTCGGGGAACAGTCGGATGTGTAGAGAGTGAACAGGAGGGGACTCAGAACACAGCCTTGTGGAGAGCCGGTACTAAGTGTGATGGTGCTGGACAGGTGGGGGTCGAGTCTGACAGACTGTGGTCTATTTGTCAGGAAGTCCTTAATCCAGAGGCAGATGGGGGTGGAAAGTCCCAGGTGGGACAGTTTTTGGACCAGAATCTCAGGGATGATGTAGTTGAATGCTGAGCTGAAGTCCAGGAAGAGCATTCTCACGTAGCTTTCTTGGTGCTCCAGATGACTCAGCGCAGTATGGAGCGCTATGGAGATAGCGTCATCAGTGGATCGGTTTGCCCTGTAGGCAAATTGGTGGGGGTCCAGGGTGGGAGGCAGACAGGCCATGATGTGCTGATGGACCAGTCTCTCGAAGCACTTCATCACTACAGGTGTAAGAGCAACCGGTCTGTAGTCATTTGGGCTGTCCACAGCTGTCTTCTTGGCGATGGGGATGATGATGGAGGTTTTGAGGCAGGGTGGGACGGTGTTGAGTGATAAGGACAGGTTGAAGATGTTTGTGAAGACTCCAGACAGTTGGTCAGCACACGCTCTGGAGGTCTCGTTTAAACTGATACACACATTTTATCCTTCTAAACAATATCTTATATAAATACAAACTGTTTATTCTGCTGAGAACAGCTTGAAATTGCCACTCATTAGTTTTGGTCTCGTAAATACTCACAATTTCTGGAAGGACTTCCCCAAGTTTGTCACTGATATTGTTCTGTTTGACTTTCACCTCTACTTTAAGAATGTCACTTTTGGCTTTCATCATTTTGTTCACAAAGATGAGAATGTTTTCTTTTTAGAAATACGTCTGTTTTTAGCTACATTTTTAGAGCAAATTCACTGGAGGAAAACTTGAACTTTTTTTTTACTGATAATAGAACTTGAACAATATTTGAGAACAATCTCCTCATCAGAAAACACAAAGGCTATTAGGACTATTGAAGTCTCTAAACTACTGAATCTTTTTCCACTCTCGCACAACCCAGGTTTTTCCTTTATATTGTATTTTATTTTATTGTATTGTATTTTATTGTATTTTATTTTATTGTATTGTATTGTATTTTATTGTATTTTATTTTATTGTATTTTATTTGATTGTATTGTATTTTATTGTATTGTATTTTATTTTATTGTATTTTATTTTATTGTATTGTATTTGATTGTATTTTATTGTATTATTGTTCTCTTATTTACTATTTCTTTGATTTATATTCTGAATGTTTTGCTTTTCCGTGTGTGGTCTGTTATCCTAATGAATGTCATATGCAGCTGACTTGTTTTACTGTATTTGTTATGATTGAATAATAAAAAAAATTCATACGTCCGGTAAGTGACGTCAGCACGCAGGGCGTGAGGGGGGTTTAAAGGAGGGCCGGGATTCCTGAGGATTACCCGTCGTGCCCCGCGGGTAAAGATGGCTACGGATGAACGGAGCAGAGGATCAACTTTTCTCGGAGCAGCGCTGAGCGGATTCTCTGACGCCTAACGGAGCTCCTCGGTGGGCTGCTTCTCCCTCCCCTCACCGTTTGCTCTGCCACCGGAGTGTTCGGCTCTTCTGTCCGCCTCGCTGGACCACAGCTCTCCTCGCGGGCCTCGGATCGGTTCGGATCCCCCTCCTTGTCCGCCCCGCCGGGGGAACAGCGCGGAGCTCCGGCTGAAGTTTCTCCGGGACAGGTCGGTGAAGCCCCGGGCCGTGCCGTGATCAGCAGCTCTCAGGTGAACTCCCAGCGGGCCGCAGATCGTTCCGGGCGGCTCGGATGAGTCTGTGTTCGGTATTGGTGTCCGTGTGGAAGCAGGCGGGTGCAGCTTGTTATTGCGGGGAACTGGGCCACCGGCCACGGTCATAACGGAACCGGTTGGTCTCCGTTTAACGGAATGTTTGAGGGCGGTAACTGGGTTAGTGGTCTCATGGTTCCACCCGGTGTACTGCGGACGGAACCCCGCTGTGATAGTCGTGTTTGTCCCCCTCTGAGAGCCTGGCAGACACAACTGAGGGCTGCGGAGTGACTGCGCCTGACAGACTGCTAAATGGAAAAACACTTGACGTGGTCACACCTGCGCTCCAGACAGCCAATCAGAGGCTGGCATGACCTGCAGGGTTAGTCAAACAGGGGCCCTGCAGGACTGGGGGCCTCAGCTTCATTATTGATGAATCGGTAACTGAGTCTAAAGCCTACCTGGAAAGCCTCAGGTGAGTTACCTGGATAAGGTAACACAAACATCTCAGATCAGTTTCAGGTCTAAATTTTTGATCAGGTCTCTGCAGTGAGCTGAGTACTGATCAGCTGATCTTTAGTTTATAGATGACCCTTTTCCTTAGTTCCTCTTTCTGACTCCCTTTAGTTCTGGTGGCACCACCTGATCCAGTCTCCAAGCTCTCCCAGTACCTGTCAGAGTCACGAGGACCAGATTCCTGAAGATTGAATGATAAACCAATAGTTTCTCCTTCACTCTTTGGTTCCATGAACTCTGATACCAGGTCAGGTTTATTGAAAATAACATTAAGAAATGCAGGCAGCCTGGACCAGCGCTCTGAACCATGAAGAACATCTGAGTTCTGTGGTCCCTTACAGAAGGTCTGGAGGACCAAGCAGATGTTCCTCGGTGGAATCCAAACGGCTTCTGGAGGACTGGCTGGTGGTTCTGTGCTTGCAGTGTATGAGGAAGAAACTAACGTAGAGCGGATGTCCAAGTCAAAGGTCAGCAGGAGCTGAGGAGGTAGAGCGGGTTGCCTTGTGATCGGAGGATTGTGGGTTTGATTCCAGCTCCTGCCAGGTGTGTTCTGCTGTTGTGTCCTTGGGCAAGACACTTCACCCGACTTGCCTGTGTTGATGGTGGTCAGAGGGACCGATGGCTCACAATTGCAGACCGCCCCAGAGCGACTGTGGCTAGATGGTAGTGTACCATCACTGGCAGTGTGAATAATCTTTTTGAGTGCCTAGAAAAGTGATTTATAAATCTAATTATTATTATTTACAGCTGTTAGCTCTGGGTCCCTATGCTCAGGTGTGGTGTCACCTGTTGGCTTCAGGTGAAATGATTCTGTGGTTATCAGAACTTCCAGAGAACGGAAGAAGCCGTAACAGGAAGTAACGGTTCTTTTTAAGTCTGAATCTTTAATCTCTTCTAAATATTTTTGGGTTTTACTTGCTGGTGTAATTTCAAAGGTTTGATCATCAGAACAACCAGCCCATTGGTGTGGGTAACCAATCCCAGTACCAGCTACCATTCTAGATTCCTCGCTCATTCTTCCTAAGATCAGACCTTTCCCACTCCAGAAGTTTCTTGGGAATCTGGTTGATTTTGTTATTTCCACATTACAGATACTTTTTAGTTTGACTTTAGATTTTATTTCACATCAAGTCCAGATTTATTGAAGAAAACATTCATTGGTTTTATTTTTTACTTGTTTTTGTTATCTAACCCAGAGAGTCAGAGACCCTAACCCTCTGGAAATGATCAAACGTTCTGCCTGACACCTGTCACTGGACACCGTTTAAAACCAGATAAAAGAAAGAATGTGACTTGAATTTATAGTGAAGATACCATCTGACATCTTGCCTAAATGGGATCAAGAACATTTTTTCTACAATTGGAAACTGTTCTTGAGCCTCTATAACACAAATGAACCTTTGTTGGGGCTCACAATGACCAAGGAGACCTGACAAGTGGCCAAACATAACCCCATAATAAAGCTCTACAATGGAAAGACTGGTTTCAATTCAGTTTATTTATATAGCGCCAAATCATGACGAGTCGTCTCAAGACACAACAGACTGTCTCAAGACAAACTAAACATTCCAGTACAGTAGAGTTAATTAAGCCAATCAGTAAAAAAGATTCCTATATAAGGAACCCAGCAGATTGCATCGAGTCACTGACTAGTGTCAGTGTGTTGATACAATCCTCATACTAAGCAAGCATGTAGCGACAGTGGAGAGGAAAACTCCCTAGTAGAACTAGTAGTAGCACATTCTTTGTTAAAGAAAGTGAGATGTAATATCAGGAGAGGGAGAATGTTCAGTGGTTGGCAGCAGTGTGCCAGCCGATGGCCCCCTCCATGAGGCCACCACAGCTCAGCAGAACGCCAGTGTAGCTTCTTCTGGGGAGAAAAACACTTAGAGAGAAAATAAAGTTAACAGCTGAAATAACAGGAAATAATGCAATTAGAGAGTGGTGGTAGAAGAGAGTAGCAGAGTGTGGAAAGTGGTCAGTATGTCCTCCAGCAGTCTAAGCCTATAGCAGCATAACTACAGAGATAACTCAGGATAACCTAGCCTTTTAGATGGAGGCATGTGGGAGGCAGGGCCAGGGAGAAAAGTCTTTAACGACTGTAGTCCCCGCTGTACACTCCACCTCCCTCTGCTCCCCACTCGTCTAAACCTGGGCTAACATCAGAATTTAACCATAAGCCCTATCAAATAGAAAAGTTTTGAGCCTAGTCTTAAAAGTAGACAAGGTGTCTGCCTCACGGACTAAAGCTGGGAGCTGGTTCCACAGGAGAGGAGCCTGATAGCTAAAAGATCTGCCTCCCATCCTACTTTTAGATATTCTAGGAACCACCAGTAAACCTGCAGTCTGAGAGCCAAGTGCTCTGTTAGGAACATATGGAACAATCAGATCACTGATGTATGATGGAGCTTGNATCCCTTTTCGAGCTTATGCTCTTTCTTCAAGCCCGCCGGCTTTCCGGACTCGAGGACGTTCCCCCGAGCCGTCTCGCTCCCTCCGGAGCTCACCTCCCGCTTCCGTTAGGAGCGCACCTCACCTTCCGAACTCTCCGAGCCCTCCGGCTCACCGGATTGGTGGATTTTAACCTCTGGACTTGAGGAAGTTATTCCGGACCTTTTGGTTTATCTTCCCCGAGCCGCTTCGCTCCCTCCGGAGCTCAACTCCCGCTCCCGCTCGGAGCGCCTCTCCTCTCCATCCTCGTCGACGGCCGACGCCAACGGCTGCTCCCCCGCCAGCTGGGGTAAGTCACAACTCGTGACATAATGTTTGCAATGTTGTCTCAGTCCAATCTCAACTGATCGGTATTGAATCAGCCACTACAGATGTTAGTTATTCACTTGATGTCTGTGGGTTTACATCAGCAGTGATGCACTGGTTTGACCCGGCTCATGGGGCCATAACAAAAACAAGGGGTGAGATGCCATGGTCAAAGGTGAAAAGGAATTTATTAACTAATATAAAACAAAAAGCAAACAAGCGTGGAGCAAAAGCTCTCACACCATATAAATAACAAAATAAAAGGGGAGGAGAATCGCTCTCTCCACCCACAGCAGTAGGTGAAATTCAGCTTTTAAAGAAACAAACAAACAAAAAACAATATTGACCGTGTAGTTGTCGAAACCCACCTTTCATAGTCCTAGGTCAACAACCGGTGCACCAGGAAGCAGTTTTAGAGTTCTTGAACCAGACAGGACTGCAAAAACACACATACAGAAGACTTAAACTAACTAAACACCACCCATCCAACCAACACTCTGCCTGACCAACCAACACACCAGCTGAGCAACCAACACACTGCCCTAGCAACCAACGCACCGACCAACCAACCAACAGACCAGCCGACCAACCAACGCACCGCCCGACCAACCAACACACCGGCCGATCAACCAACACACCAGCTGAGCAACCAACACACAGACCAACCAACAGACCAGCCGACCAACCAACCAACGCAACGCCCAACCAACCAACAGACCAGCCAACCCACCAATCCACCGGCCGACCAACCAACACACATACAGTGCACAAACACACACACTGACTGATAAAAAGGTTGTGACAAAACTAGAACTACTATGCCCCTCTAGCCAAGAAACTTTCCCGCTAAAACGACTTGTAATTACAAGAAACTTTCTTGTTAAAACGAAATTTTGATTATATTATAATGAAAAACATTCTCATTATTACGAGATACTGCTCACATCATTTTTTTCCCTTGCACTGACAGCAATACGCTTCCGTAGGTTTGGACTCTATCAGTAAATATTTTATCTTTAATTAGTAAAGAAGAAAATAATCTTGTTTATCAGGACATTGTGTGATTTTTTTACATACATACATTTTCCCCATGACACAATCACTCTGTAACTTTTCTTTAGTTGTTAGAGGTTTTTTTTTATTAAGTTAACTGAATTATGCTGATTTTTTTATTTTACCATAAATGTGTGGGAGTCTGAGCAGCAGAGGGCCAATAAAGCCAGTTAATAATAAAACTCTATGATGGTGGCTATTGAGTTAAAGAATCAAATCAAATGCAGGAATCCCAGAAGGTCCCAGATACCTCACCAACGAATTTAGCAAAAATAATTGAGTTATAATTGACTGAAACTGACTCGACTCATGAAAAGCATTCACACACATAAACACAACTAGCCCTGTGGCAGAATGAACTTCCTGAAACCCAGCTAGAGCATGACGCTTGGTGTTCCCACTCAGGTGCACAAGCTGGACCCCACGTTAGTTATTTATAGTTCTAGAGATCTTTCTACCAGACCGGACTGATGTCTGGCCTTTAACCTAGTTGACAATCTTATGGCTGACATCACCTACCTTTGCAACATCCTTCAAGCACAGAGACAGTTTAATAAGATAACTCGAAGATGATGCTGAAGCTTCACTGTTGAGGGATTAGATGAAGGTGGGAGTGGATTTTTATCCAAAGCTCATTTCTCTCAAATCAAACCTGAGCTTCATGATTGCATCATTGCATCAAACGATAACCGAAGGGACTGTGGTTGAGCCATGAGCCTTCATGTGAGTGTCTGTTAATTTTAGCAGCTTCAGAATATGTTGGAGTTTTCTGGATTTGGGAGCTCTCCATCCAGACTTGGTCTTGTAGAGAGTGGGATCGGTCGGGGTGCATTCCCATTCTTCCCACATGCTGGGATGAAGTGAATGTTTTAAGGAGCTGGACGAAGATAGAAAGATTTTGATTTCTGTGAGTGTGAGATGAACGTCCTCCTCCTTCAGGCGGTCATGGGCTAAAACATTAATCCCTCTGCCTGCTGATTGCACGAGTAAAAGAAAGACAAGCTTGTTCCTCAATCCCTGACTGAACCTCTGGTCTCCGCTGATAGCGAGAGGCTTCATATTCCTCCTGCATCATTTTCCCTCCTGTGCCCCATCAGCCGGCCAGACAGTTATATGGGGAAGCAGTGATCNCTGTACACTCCACCTCCCTCTGCTCCCCACTCGTCTAAACCTGGGCTAACATCAGAATTTAACCATAAGCCCTATCAAATAGAAAAGTTTTGAGCCTAGTCTTAAAAGTAGACAAGGTGTCTGCCTCACGGACTAAAGCTGGGAGCTGGTTCCACAGGAGAGGAGCCTGATAGCTAAAAGATCTGCCTCCCATCCTACTTTTAGATATTCTAGGAACCACCAGTAAACCTGCAGTCTGAGAGCCAAGTGCTCTGTTAGGAACATATGGAACAATCAGATCACTGATGTATGATGGAGCTTGTTTATTAAGAGCTTTATATGTGAGAAGGAGGATCTTAAAATCTATTCTGAATTTAACAGGCAGCCAATGTAGGGAAGCTAAAACAGGAGAGATGTGGTCTCTCTTTTTAATTCTCATCAGAACTCTAGCTGCAGCATTTTGGACCAGCTGAAGACTTTTGACTACATTCTGTGGACCTCCTGATAGTAATGAATTGCTGCAGTAATCAGGTCTTGAGGTTTGCCCTGCCCACCCAGCCAACACATGAATATTAAAGGTATGGAATACTCATCGAGAGGAGCCAGTTGAGGTGGCTCAGGCATCTGGTTAGGATGCCTCCTGGACGCCTCCCTGGTGAGGTTTTCCGGGCACGTCCAATCGGGAGGAGACCCAAAGGGAGACCCAGGACACGCTGGAGGGAATACGTCTCTCGGCTGGCCAGGGAACGCCTTGGGATTCCCCGGAGGAGCTGGCCCAAGTGGCTGGAGAGAGGGAAGTCTGGGCCTCCCTCCTTAAGCTGCTGCCCCCGCGACCTGACTCCGGATAAGTGGAAGAATATGGATGGATGGATGGAATACTCATTTAAAGTTAAAGTCTCATTAGTCATCACACTGCATTTGACCCATCCCTTGGGGGATGCAGACACAGCCGCACTCTGGAACTATTTGGTGGTTTAACCCCCCCAATCAAACGCCTTAATGCTGAGTATCAAGCGGGGAAGCATTTGGTCCCATTTTTAAAGTCTTTGGTATGACCCGACTGTGGATTTGAACCCACGATCTCCCAGTCTCCGGGCATGCACTCATACTACTAAGCCACTGAGCTGGGTATCAATACAGTTGCAGTTCAGTGCATAACTCAATAGGCAGTTATGGTTCTATTTGGCATGTTGTACATGTTTGAAGTGTTATGGTGTACACATGAATCATTCTTGCTGACACTTTAACCTGTTCCAAGTCTGGATATTCCCAGTCCTGAGTCCTCCGATATTACCCTCTGTGTTCCAAACCATATCCAGTGTTTATATAATTGGTGACGTTGAAGTGAGTTGGAACATGCTTATAAGGAGGCGTGTCTAAGCTTATGATGTGTTTAACCAGCTTTTCTCAGAACAAACCGTTTCTCAGCGGCCATTACAACATCACTGATTTACTAGGGATGTACATAGTTAACCAGTTAAAGGTGTAGCGGACATTCTTTATTCCCGGGTGGATCATCTAATCCATTGGTCCTCATAACTGTCAATTTACTGTCAATCTGGTGAAGCCAATCCCGGGTTAGTTTTCACTTCCTGCACATGCGCGGTCCGTGCACCCCCGCACTCGAACAAAAACCAGGAAGACGCAAACGCGGTCCAGTCCGCTCCCCACAGTCATCGCTGTCAACGGTTTTCTGCTCGGGAAGTAAGCTAATGTTCGCCATGCTATTTTTACGGCCTCACAATTACACATTACAGCCGCCAGCTACTTGTAAACAGGCACTGATAGAGTGTTGCGCAACATGGAGAGGGTGGTTCTTTCCTGAAATTCAGAAACAACGTCCGCTAAACCTTTAACTGCATGTCGTAACTGGGTAAAATAGTTTTCCCGGTTAAATACTTAAGCAGTTCATGTCCTTCTACTGCGCTTGGGTGTAATATATTTTGTGGCACTAGATTGCGCGAGCGTGCCACTACCAAAATATGTTGACTTAAACACCACAGAAGAAGAGGTGAGCTTGTCACATGATCAAATAAATTCAAGCAGGAAGCGGGTAAGAAAAAACAGCGTGGGATTATGTTATTCTTGGTAGTGAACACAATGAGCCTCATGTCGACGCGCGTAGCCTGGTGGAAATAAAGCCGCGCCGCAAAATGACCTGACCCCAGCAACAGGTCAGTCTGATCCTGCTTGGTGACAGCTATTTTGCATCTGCCCCCTAAAAGTAATTTGTTTAGTAAAATAAAGAAATGTCAGTGTAATTATTTAGTTCAATGTAAGGAAACTAAGGTGTCTTTTAAAAAGTGCGGCCCCCAGAATGCGCCTATAAGCAGCTTTGTGAATTTGATGCCAGACGGCTGTGAGGTACGAGGTGACATCATCAGTACGCGCATTTGGTTAGTCGGTAGTATATTGTTCCACATTGTAGGCCAAAATCATACCGGTTATACCGCGCGTTACTGCTGTATAATGAACAGTGTACACCTTCAGCCACATGCAGTACTGTGACCCAAGCTAAAGTGGTCTCTGGTTCTGTTAAAAGTGCGGCTTCAACGCCCAGCTGGTGGGCGGAGCCAGCAGATGGTGTTTTTGGAGGGTTAATGAGGAAGGAGAAGTTTACAGCTAGCTGAGAGACGCCATCTTTTGTCTGTCTGAGGCGGTGATGCACTCAGGTGTGTGTAGTGGAGACGTATGAGGAGTGCTGCTTCTAGTCACTATGGTGAACAACCCATTTTAAATTCCTCTTTGGTAACGGCAGTCTGTCAGAGACACAACCTGGTCCAGTTTCCTCAGCTGGATCAGGTGTCTGAACGGACACAGATTTGAGTTCCAGCAGGAGATTCCTAAACAGCTCTTTTATGTTTCAGGAGACCACAGCAGCGAGGAGGCTCCCGTGCTCACAGGAGGAGAAAGAATATTAGGAGGAGCAGACTGAGAAGACAGAACATCAGAGGATGAAGAGTTGGAGGTAAGAAGTCTCTGGTCTTTAATCAGGAAACATTAAGGTGGAAAGGGCCGACAGGTGTGGTTTCAGGTGAGAGAGGAGTTTAAAGTTCTACTGCTGATTCTGTGTTTCAGGTCCTATCACTTCTGTGGATGAAGTCTGTGCTGGAGAAGCTTGCAGTTCAGGTAAAAACACTGACTTGCACCTGCGTCCTGGTAGTGACGCAACCCATAACGACCGATTATTTTGTGCTTGCTAACAAGATTGATGACGATGTCATGGTGCCAACCTTTTTAAGTGTCATGGGTGGAAAAACAACCTGTTAAGGAGTTTGGTGCAATCTGACAAACCAGGAGACAAGTCCTGCAAGGAAATTGTGCAAATATTAGGTAGTCATTATTCACCCAAGCCTCTGATTATTGCAGAGAGGTTCAGGTTTCATAAGCGGAGGAATCTGTAGCAGTGTTGAAATGCTTATCTGAACATTGTGAGTTTGGACTTTTACTCAATGATCCACTGCGGGACGGGCTAGTGTGTGGACTATGCAGTGAGGCTATTCAGAAAAGACTACTAACTGAGGCTAACTTGACACTGGAGAAGGCGATTGAAGTGAGTACTTCAATGGAAATGGCCACCCATGAAGCACAACAACTGAGTACATCCACACAAGTTTATCAGTTGTCTTCTGACCCCAAGAATAAAGCCAAAGGACATTAAGTACAGGCTGTCTGACAAGCACAGTAATGCAGATGGCCTCTCAAGACTCGCCTCATACTGAGATCTTCAATTTCAAGGATGTCCCTGTTGCTCCAATCACCTCCACACCCGAGAAGAAACACATGCACTGATCCTGTCCTGTAAGCGGTTTAGGAAATCATCTGTACTGGGAGGAGAGGAGAAATGGTACCGCATTTGAAGCCCTACTTGAAAAGAAGCAACAAACTTTCAGTCCAGTCAGGATGTCTGCTGTAGGGGTATTGTGTCTATATTCCAGCAGCTCTACAGGAGAAAGTGCTGGGTGAGCTTCATTCTGGACACTGCAGGGTGGTGAGAATGAAAGAAATTGCACGCAGCTACTTCTGGTGGCCAGGTCTAGATGCTGCTATGGAGGAGAAAGCAAAGTTCTGCATGTGCAAGAGCTCTGACCTCATCCTATTGAGCATCTTTGGAAGGAGCTGAAACATGCCGTCTGGAAAAGGCGCCCTTCAACCCTGAGACAACTGGAGCAGTTTGCTCATGAGGAGTGGGCCAAAATACCTGCTGGGAGGTGCAGAAGTCTCACTGACAGTTACAGGAATCGTTTGATTGCAGTGATTGATTGCCTCAAAAGGTTTTTGTCCAGGCCTGTTCCATCAGTTTATTTATTGTTTTATTTCATTGAAGCATGGTTGAAAAGCAATGTCTGACTTTCATTGGTTACATCTTATAGAATTTTTATTTATTATTACTTTTGTCAGATTCTTGTTATTTTTGTGACCATTGTGGGTTTTTCTAAATCTAAATTTAATTTGATGGTCACGACACTGGGTTTGTTTACATCCACCAGCCACTAGAGGGCACCGTTGAGGTAAAAAGTCAGCTCGGCATGGCGAGGCTGGGACTGTGTAAAATGGTGGACTCGACAAGTCAAGCAGCTGATTCTGAGTCCAGAAGATGTTTTAACGGTAAATACTGTTGTAAAATAAACGTATTAGTAGAAATTAGTCCTTACCCTGTAAGATTCATCACTGGAAATGGTGCTGGCTGGTCACTTCACGTATCAGCAGTGAACCAACACCTCAACGGCTGGAAAATTTATTCTGTTGTTGCAATACCACATTTGAACACTAGATGTCACTATAGTGTCTGTTCCATATTCAACCTTTAACTGTGGTACACACAGACATAAAGGCCCAATCCCAATACTCACCCTTGCGCCCTTCAATTGCGCATTCCCGGCCAAGGGTGCGAGTGCGTAGGGTGTCCCGATTCTCAAGTGCGGAAGTTGACCACGCCCCTTTTGCACCCTTAATCCGCACTTCACCCAAGTCCGCAGCGATGTGTTTTACCCACAATTCATTGCTGCGTGGGAATTTAGAGAAGAAGGTGGAGCAATGGCCCAAGTGCCTTTTCCGAAAACATGTATTTTCAAGGGAAAGAAGTAAATTTAAAGACGATTAATGATATTTATTCATGCTCTGAATGTTTTAGACTAAGATATAAATGTGGACAGCAATTAACTTAAATTTAATAAAATAACTGTTTATGTGTTTGAAAGCTGTTAATAAAGATTTTTACAAAAGCACGAACAGCGGCATCCCAGCATGCGTCACGATCGATGACGCAATGCTCACTGTCCAAATTCGGCAATTATTTGCACACTTGTGTACTACGCACTCGCAGCCTTACTGCGCACTTCCTCTAAGCGCACTTGACAGAAGGGTGTAGGGCGCAGTGCGAGTATTGAAATTGGGCCATATACGTAGATGCCTCGTGGACTGGCGCTGCCTATTGGAGCTGCCGTAGTGGCCAGCCGCCATCTTAGTTGGGTCTCCATTCTCCCCCAGTGCATTAATTTCTACTGAGGAATTGTTTACCCAGCTAAAAACACATTTTATCGAGCTTTTTCACAAAACCAGACATATGGTATGGCATGATAATTAAGATATAATATAATTAAACAAAAAAAATTAAAATATAAAATCCCATCAGGTAGGCTAGAAAAGTCAATAGTAATCTCACGTGATCTGTTTTCAATAGTACGCCTGTTGTTGCAACTGTAGGCTGCACAAAAACGGGCATAGTTGCCCACGCTGCATTGACTTTGCAGAGTGAGGAGACTCATCCAATATGGTGCCGCTCTTACGCTCGCCAGCGCCCAATCGGGCGTCTACGTATTCATGTCTATGGTGGTATTATTTCAAATTCCATAGTTCAACTCCTTCTACTGAACAACTGTGACTTCTTACATTTGTTCTGACTTTCCATCTTAAACATGGTCCTTCCCCCCGTTTGTGAATACTGTGTCTCTTTGACCTGGAACAGCTTCTGAACACAATCCAGGAATATTTTATTATGCACTTTAAAAAGTACCAGTGCTGTCTGTAATTTGACCAGGTCAGTAAATTTGAGTATATTTAATTTTATGATTTTTTTTTTTTTGGTGCATGGTAATCTGAATTGGTTATTAAAATATTTGATAGCTGCAGCCCTAATTTATGTGATGATTTTTCTTTTTCTATGTTGTAAGTCAGAAGTCAGAGTGACATGCTCTGCAGCAGAAGTGAATGTTTATTCAGGTGGCTAAGCTGCGTCTGTGGAAATGTACCAGTTCTTTGAAAGAACTGGCTGAGCCCTAGCTCTGACACCAGCACTGGTTCTATTTTTGTCATAAAGCTCTAATTTATATGTCCTAATGTCTCACACGATAAATACAATTGTGACTTCCCTATGGCACTACTGGGTTGCACAGAACTTGAGACTGAAAAGCCAAACTCATTATTTCTATAAATCCAGACATTCCTAAACTAAAAGTCAACCATTGCTTTACAATCCCTAGCTTGTGACCCACGTGGTGCTGTGATGTTTATCAACTCTGTTCACTGGATCCTTGTCTACATAATATATATAGTGTGTTTTAAAATTCAGTGCTAATATTATGACTGATAGCCACAAATCAAAATTCACTGCTGTATTAAACTTACCTGTTAGGAGTATAGGAGGCATCTGCAGAGGTGATGGGTTGGGTTGGCCTCTTGGTCTGTGCCGCTGCTGGGGAACACTTGTGAAGGATGGCCAGTCAGTTGTCCAAAGCTCACTGACAACGTACATCAAACCAATGATGTGGGCACAGTAACCTGGTTCACTAAGGAAAAATAGGAAAATGTTCATGACTTATCTGCCGTACTCTTGCTAGCTCTGATACAGGAAGGCTTTTTTGTTCAGTAATTATAATTAAATTCCACAAACGTTAGCTGTGCTAGGTTAGCACGTTACTGGAAAAGTACATAAAGGTAATGAACTTTCTTCACCTAGCCACCAAGCAGGCTATTAAGTTAACAGACTACAGACTCTTCCAGATTTGGACATTTCTGTCCAGAACTCCTGACCCGGTTCTGAATTTCCTGTAATCTGGATTAACAGTTGTCCAAACGTTAGCGGGGTTCCAACATAAAATAATGTTTCAGCAACAAGGGTGACTTTAGCATGGAACAGTAGCAGCAACCCCCAGCTACAAACTGATGAGGATCACACACACACACACACACACACACACCTGTTTCCAGGTGAGAACACCAAACATGAATAATGAGTTTGACTGACAGGTAGCCTATTGTGACGTTATCCTGATTCAGATCAATACAGCTGCACTTCCTGTTCTGGAAACAGGCAGGATCAATCTGAGACCTGAGGCACACACACACGCACACACCCCTCTGATCTGTGTTTGACGTTGATGAGGGCCGACATGCATCGACCCACACTCTGAGGTTCTGTGTTTAGTGTTGAGCTCTAGTTGAGGTGGAGGCGTTGTGGCGAGCAGTCGGGTGGCGGGTGTGAGCGTCTCTAATGACTTCATCTCATGGTTGTTTTCCTGACAGGACTGAAAGACCAACCAAACAGGAAGGATGTCCAGCACTGCCTCGGCCAGAAAACCATACCGGAAAGCTCCACCTCAGCACCGTGAGACGCGTCACACTCTCCCTACTGCTCCACCTGCGCTGCAGCCCGACATCAGTCAGGTAAACAAACGCACCCTGAACACATGTGTGCACCCCCCACAGCAACTCCACACTCGCCATCCTGCCTGCGGTCTGCATGGGTTACAGACCTCACCACCCCCCCTCTCAGACAGCGACCTGGATGTCTCCAGCCTCTCCAGCCTGGAGCTCTGCATCCCGCCGCCGACACCCTTCAGCAGCCCCAGCCCTCTGTCCACTCGGACCTTCAGAACCTCAGAGGTCGGCATCGCAGCATCTCAGTGCCACAGTCCGACGCTTTGCCATGAGAGGAAAAGTCCTGACATCAGATGGACTCGCACAGGTTTCACCTCAGCCAGGAAACGCTCCCCTACTCAACAGCCCGGCCTTCGGACTTACCGAACCAAGATGTCCGCTCACATCACCCGGCCCAAGGGTATTCTGAAACAGCCGGCCTCGTCAGAACAGGACCAGACCTATGATAACCTCAGGAAGTCCAAGTCTGTGGAGCTGTTAGAAACGGGTTCTGCCCACACCCTTCAGACTTGTCCATCAGACCAGGAAGAGCATTGTGTCAGGGGAAAGCTGACTTCGCCACAGTCACTGGCTCCGCCCTCCCCCAGCAGGAACACCTGGAACTGGAAGATGCAGGTTCTAGAGGAGAAGGTACGGTTCTCTAACTTTCTGGACGAGATCACCTGTCGGGTCTTAAGTCCTGCCCACCTCTCATTGCTTGGAAGGTTGCCTCCCACACAGAGAGAAAGCCACGCCCCTCACAATGGCCCCCACCATGCCCACACAATCCAGCAGGCGGAGTCAGCTGATCGGACTCGGCGTTGGGATGGCTGGGTAGCATCCATGAGGAGATCCGACGGCTGGTCCACCCCCTTGCAGAAACGAGGGGCGGGACTTAATCACAACATACAGGGGGCGGGACCTAATGTGAGTGGAGGAATAAAGATGGAGGCTCAGGAAAAGACACGTCCTCAGAGAAACAGACGTCCTCTTTCTAATCTGTCACTTCTGTCCCACATAAAGGTAGGTCAAAGGTCAAAGTCCTGCTTCTGTTTCTCCTGTTGTTTTTGAACTAGGCCTCGATGTTATGTAAAAAAAAAAACATGTCAGTCGATATTTATCACAATGTTAACTGTTTTTGTTCATCATCAATCTTCTCTGGTATCTTTAAGTGAGACTTTAGGTCAGGGGTAGGCAGTCCTGGTCCTCGAGTGCCGCTATCCAGAATGTCTTCATTGCAACACTCCTGATTCAGTGTTTGAATCACCTGTTCAGCAGCTCACGAGCTCTGCAGAAGCCTGTTAATCACCTGCAGGTGCGTTGGAGCTGGGAAACAACTAAAACATGCTGGATAGCAGCACTCGAGGACCAGGATTGCCTACCCCTGCTTGCTTTAGGTTATTTTTCATTTAAAGATTTATTCTCAAAGCTGAACATGTCAAACATTATGTAACTGTTTTGGATTATTAAAACGGATTTCTTTAAAACTAAAGTCTTCAAGCATTACAGGAGAACACAGCAAAAATGGAGATATTCTTCTGTTGATGTCAAAGAAAAAAACAGGCATTGAAATTTTAATTCTCAAAATCTCTCTGCTTCTTCTTAATATAGTTTCTTTAAGGATAAGCAATAAAAAATGATTGTTTCATGTGCAAGTTTAGGCAGCTTTCAAAGGAAAAACCAGACATTGTGTTAAGAAAGAAAATAAATTTCTGTTCTGTGTCCTTAAACCATCATCCTAAAGCGTGGGTGGAGAACGCTGACTCTGGTTACGGCTCTACAGGTGTTTCCTGGGGGTGGGGGTGCACACTTAGCGCCTGCTCTCCTCTGGGATTGTAAAGTTTTACATCCTGCTGCTCCAGCAGGTGGCACTGGTTCAGGTGCTAAACCAGCTTTGTTGGAGCATGTTCTTGATATTGTTTGTGGAGCAGCTACTTTGTTTTTCCTGGCTTTAAATCACCAGAATACGTCCACCTGACTGAACTGCTCCAGTGCTTTATGGCAGTGATGTCATTCACTGTGTCATACATCCTTTTTTCTTTCAGGACACTTGGTTTTTTATCCTCTTTCCAGTGATATTGGCTGCAGTGAAAGGCTACAGCTGCACAAACATTAGCCGTTCGCATATCTATAGCTGCTACTTGGCATTTCTTCTATTAGTTTACAATAATAAAATTACAACTTCTGCAATTAGTTTGTTCTCTTCTAAATTGGCAGCCAGTGCCTCGATCTAGCTGTCAATAAAGTTTTTTTGGGGGGAATGAATCCAGGGAATCCCCTCATGAGCTGAGCACGTAGTGTGACCAAATATGGTTAATTGAGGACGTTTCTGTATGTAAATGACGGTGAACGGACACGAGCACATGGGTACGCACAGGTGGAATTTATCATGAGACGATTACGGAGGAACATGCGTACGAGAGGCCACTGCATGTTTCATAAATTAGGATTTTGACTGTTCGTACACACATTCTAAATTTCATTCGTAGGAGGGAATATAGGACAGTTTCTATGAATGTTTGATAAATGAGGACCCTGGAGTTTTACAAGTTAACTTATGTTGGGCGTAGATACTGCAAGGAGATCCGGCATGTATTTTGGCCCCATGCCATTGAGTAATGTATAAACTTGTAGAGGTACTTTGAAATTCTGTAGTTTACTGGTAACCAGTGTAGAGATTAAGAACAGGAGTTATGTGCTCGGTTCTCTTGGTTCTTGTTAAGACTCTAGCAGCAGCATTCTGAATAAGCTGCAGTTGCTTCACAGCTTTTTTGGGAAGATCAGACAATAGACCGTTGCAGTAGTCCAGCCTGCTGGAGATGAACACATGAATGAGTTCCTCTAGGTCTGGTCTGGACATGAGACCTCTAAGTCTTTTTAATTGATGAAGATGATAAAACACTGATCTAGTTATAGCCTTAGTGTGACCAGTGAAGCTCAGGTCTGAATCAACTATAACAACAAGATTTCTAACCTGAGTCTTTGTTTTTATTCCTCTGGAGCCAAGTTGAGCAATAATAAGCCGCTAAGTATATCAGACAGACTTGCGCACGTTGGAGTCTAAATAATCCAATGTTGATGACAAAGCCGTTTCAAAAGAACGTGGCTCCGGCGTTGCCGCCATCTTGCTTGGGTTCGCAGCCGCAGCGCTGACGTCATCGGCTACTCCCGCTCTGTGATTGGCCCAAAATATAGAGCGCTGTGATTGGCCCAACCAAAACTATAGTGAGCTGTGATTGGACAGCCACAGGCTGCGAGGATTCCAATGAAGCGTGCCTAGACCAAACTCTGCAAAGCAAGAATTGGTCTAGTTCACTAGGCTAACCCTCCTCCCTACCTCCTGAGAAGTTGTTGGGGTCGTTGGCCTCTATTGTGTTGAATTGGCTCAACGCTCCCACGGATCTCTCCCCTGTGGGGAAAGAACCAAGAAGATTTGGGCTGGACCAGTTCCGACCGAGCTGCAGCCAGCCGCAGACCGGATCACAGACCAAAAAGCAACAGGAGGTCCAGGAAACTGGGCCAGGTCTTTGGACTGAAGACTATCCTGTGAGGTTCTGACTCTGGACTCAAGATTCATCAGTGAAACAGCAAACCCGATCACAACTGTAGATCAGAGACCAGCTGCTCCTCCAGAACCTCTCTTTCTCCTGACCTGTTTTAGGGTGCAGCTTTTAGTCCCTTTAACTCAAACCCTGGCCCATTTCTGCCGTGGTTCCTTTGTGTAGCTGTGAACATGGTAATGTCAGTAAGTTATGGACCAGAACAACTGTACCGTGGAGGAGGTGGTCCAGAGTGGATCCTTTTTGTGTGAAACGTGACCTGATCTTGATCTGACACAACGACCACATGTACGCTGCTTTGAGTCAAAAGCCCTCCTGGAGCAGGTTTGTGTTGCATTCTAGGATACAGGAGGACACACCAGTAGCCACCGAGTAGCTCCTAGCTAGCTGGACATGAAATGACATCTTGTGTGTACGACCAACAAGAGCCAATACCTGACTGATATTTGGGCAGAAGATCAGATTTATCAGCTCTGACTGATCACTGAAGAGTGGAGTGTCATCAGCTAGCTCAGGATCAGAACACGCAACCCCGCCCCCAGATGATCTGACCAATCAGCAGACTTAACCATCTCACCTGTTTTGTTTTCCACATTAAAGCTGAAACCTGATGTGTTTAATGATCTGATGTGTTTAATGATCTGATGTGTTTAATAATCTGGTGTTTAATAATATGTGTTTAAAAATCTGGTGTTTAATAATCAGGTGTTTAATAATTTAATGTGTTTAATAATCTGATTTGTTAAATAGTCTGTGTTTAATAGTCTGGTGTTAATCTGGTGTTTAATAATTTAATGTGTTTAATAATCTGATGTGTTAAATATTCTGATGTGTTTAATAATCTGATGTGTTTAATAATCTGGTGTTTAATAATATGTGTTTAAAAATCTGGTGTTTAATAATCAGGTGTTTAATAATTTAATGTGTTTTAATAATCTGATTTGTTAAATAGTCTGTGTTTAATCGTCTGGTGTTAATCTGGTGTTTAATAATTTAATGTGTTTAATAATCTGGTGTTTAATAATGTGTTTAATAGTCTGTGTTTAATAATCTGATGTGTTTAATAATGTGTTTAATAATGTGTTTAATAATACGTGTTTAATAATCTGGTGTTTAATAATCTAATGTGTTTAATAATCTGGTGTTTAATAATCTGGTGTTTAATAATATAATGTGTTTAATAATCTGATGTGTTTAATAATCTGGTGTTTAATAATCTGGTGTTTAATAATATAATGTGTTTAATAATCTGATGTGTTTAATAATCTGATGTGTTTAATAATATGATGTGTTTAATAATCTGGTGTTTGTTCTGACTCTGTACTGTTTCAGGAGGCTTTATCGGACTCAGACCGGATCAGGTGAGTCTGTTGGCTTTATAAATCAGCTGGTTGTGGGTGATCCAGCTGAGGGATGATGACCTGTAGTTCTGATTTCAGATCAGATTTGATTACATCTGAACAGCAGACTGTTGATCTGAAACGAAATAATCAGACTAAAACACTTCCTGTTACCCAGAATCCTCCAGCAGCAGAATGAGGACCTGCGCCGCCGCCTCTCACTCTCCACTCATAAAATGGAGACCATGGAGGCGGAGTTTGAGGGTAGCCGTCACTACATGGAGGCGGAGCTGAGCCGGACTAGAGACGACCTGGACAAGATGAGGGACAAGTTCCGAAGGTGATGTCACAAACCGACATGTTTGCTGTGTGACTTGAGACCTGTGTGAGACTTGGACTCAGGTTATTTTGAACTTGGCCGTGTTTCGACTCACCTCTGTACACTCACACACCATTTGCTGTTTAATGGCTAACAGACAGGAAGTAGAGATCTGTGCTCTTGACATCACATCCTCTGAGCTCGACTGTCTGAACCTTCCAACAGTTTGTGAATCTGATATCATTTAACTTTGTCTGCAGACTCCAGAACAGCTACACTGCATCTCAGAGAGCCAATCAGGACCTGGAGGAGAAGCTCCATGCTTTGGTAATGTTCTTCTTTAGCTCTCTGGTAGAAGCTGATTGATGACTCATCATTTAATGCAATGCCAATAATGGTGTTCAGACATGCCCCTGAGTGGGTGGTCAATCACATGATTCATCACCTTGTGGCTCTCGCTGCTGCATGCTGATAGCAGTGTGATGGAGCTTCTGATTGGTCCACTGCGAGTGACCTCGTTGATTATTAAAACACCCTGTGTGCTGAGCTCATTGATCTCTGCATCGATCGCTTTTGGAAAACTCCTGACTGACAGGATGGTTGCTATGGGCAACAGAGTGAAGTCAAACAACTGAACAAGGATTTTAGAAAAACGTGGAGATGGTGACCTTGTTTCCATGGCAACCGTCAGATTTAATGTCATGTTTTTAAGGAGCTGTAAGACGTTTTTTAAGGTTCTATGGCTGATACAAAAAATTGTTTCTAAAGCTAAATCCAACTCAGCAATTTTATTCTCGACGGTTTGTGTACCTTCCAGAATGAGCCGCTTCAGGGCTGTGTTCCTTTAAGAAAACCAGCCGGAGCGGGCCACGTCCACCCATCCCCCGCTCAGGCTGCTATAGGCTGAGAGGCTCCGATATCCGTGAGGGGCTACAGCGTCGATGCTAACTTCCCATTTTGTGACGCCACAATAAGAGACAGCTCTATAAGAAAACTGATGAATGGTTTTAATCCACATGTGGAGAGTGTTTCTAGAGACCCACATGGCAGCGCTAAAGGAGGCAAACAGTCAGATTAACATCAAACGACCTCTTCAAACTAATCTAAGGTTAGATTAAAGCTGCAAGCAGCGTCGTTCGGCCCTCGCAGCTCAGCGCCGCTCCGGCCTCCAGTGGCAGCCCGGGGGGACCTGAGCACCGCCACGGCACAGAAACCTCAAGCACCGCGACCCCGGAAACCGCAAGCCGTCACTTCATCCGCACCTCACCCCAACTCAGCATTTCCTCTGAGCCTACCAAAAAAGTATGCATGTCACCAGTAGGGGGTGCTCTAAATTGCATTAAAAATCCCATTGAGCAGTTTGTAGGTGATCAACAATCATTTGTGTGCAGTTTGGTGTGAATTGCACCATGCATGTGTTGCTCAGGGCCAAAAATCTCTGAGGGGGCGGGGCTAAAGGGAGTTGAACCAACAACCACATAAATGTATTTGGTGCAGTGGTGTGATGATTTCCACCAAGTTTGGTACAGTTTTGAGTTTTTTTGTAGAAGTTATTAAAGTTTTATTGTATCTAGGGGGCGCTGTCCCAAATTGTATTAAAAATCCCATTGAGCAGTTTGTAGGTTATCAACAATCATTTGTGTGCAGTTTGGTGTGAATAGCACCATGCATGTGTTGCTCAGGGCCACAAATGTCTGAGGGGGCGGGGCTAAAGGGAGTTGAACCAACAACCACACAAATGTGTTTGGTGCAGTGGTGTGATGATTCCCACCAAGTTTGGTGCAGTTGTGACCTTGTCTGTAGGAGTTATTACAGTTTAAAGGTATGTAGGGGGCGCTGTGGTGAAATAAGAGCACCTTCACCAACCATTTGCACCTGTTTGGTTGAGGGAGTGGATTGTTGTTCACCGTGTTAAATTTCATGCTGATAGAAGGGTGTTAGTGAAAGTTACAGTCAAACGTAAGTTCACGGCGTCACGCCAGAATTCGCCATGGCATCAAAGCTCCTCCATTTGTGGAAAGCTGCCAGAACTGATGTGATCATTACACCACCATGTACTCAGTGTCACTTTGAATAAATTAGATAGGTAAAATATGGCCATTTCAACATAAAACAATGCACTTCCTGTGTTCAGTGGGCGGGGCTTAAGTGATGTCAGCAATCAACACTGTCATGATGTTGAGATGTGGTCTGAGATAACACAGACAAAGTTTGATATAGATCTGATTATGCGCATGGAAGTTATTAAGCCAAGGAAAGTAATGGCGAAAGGTCAATGTTTGAGAGTTAGCCACGCCCACACCGTTCAACTTTTGAAAAAAATTTAGGTTGAATTTTTCCCCCATGGTCTTAAGAGTATACAGCAGAAATTTGAAGGTGATAGGTCAAAAGGGGGACGAGCTGTGACCAGCAATAGAATGTGAGCAAAAAACACAAAATGGCGTCTGGAACCAAAATGGCCGACTTCCTGTGCAATATAGAGCATAACTTAAAGAGACTTTTTTGTAGGTACTGAGACACTACATCAGCGTGCAACGTTTGGTAATTCTCAATCAAAGCATGGCTTGGGGCTGACAGTTGTAATGGTCCTAGGGGGCGCTATTTCAAAAATTAGGCCACGCCCACCGGATTTTGACGTCAATTTCTATTGGGGGGCGGACTAGTGTCACTCACCATAAATTTCATGGCAATATCATGAGAATTGAGGAAATGACAGGCAAACGTAAATGCACGGCGTGACATCGAAATTCGCCGTGGCCCCAAAGCCCCGCCTGTATTCTAAACCTGGCAATATTGGACACAAAGTGACCCCAACGTGTCCACTGCTATAAGGCATAAAATTGATGCTGATTAAGTGAAAGGGGTCAAATAGGGAGCTTTGACAGTAAAGCATGGCGTGGCGGAAGGCCAATGTTTGACGGCTCGCCACGCCCACACCGTTCAACTTTTGAAAAAAATTTAGGTTCACTTTTTGCGTCTTGGTCTTAAGAGTATATAAAAAAAATTTGAAGGGTATAGGTCAAAAGGGGGAGGGGCTGTGACCGTCAATACAACGTGTCCGAAAACGACAAAAAAGCGTCTGGAACCAAAATGGCCGACTTCCTGTGCAATATAGAGCATGGCTTCAAGAGGCTTTTTTGTACGTCCTGAGACAATACATCAGCGTGCAGCGTTTCGTAATTGTCACGCAAAGCATGGCTTGGGGCTGACAGTTTTAATGGTCCTAGGGGGCGCTATTTCCAAAATTAGGCCACGCCCACCGGATTTTCACGTCACGTTCTATTGGGGGGCGGACCAGGATACCTCAAAAAAAATTTGGTGCCGATATCTTTTGAAATGACGAAATGGGAGGCAAACGTATGGCCACGGCGTTACGCCTGACTTCGCCGCGGCGTCACAGCCACGCCCTCTTTCCAAAGCTCTCATAAAGTGACGCCATGCAACCCCAACTTGTCTTGAGTTACCAGATACAGTTTTGTGGTGATTAAATGAAAGGTTGATTTTTGGTAAATTTCCCCGTAAAACATGACCTTTTTGGTCCTGAGTGGGCGGGGCTTGTGTGATGTCATCACTTGACCATTCATTTTTCTTCGGAAGCGGATGAGGAGTAACCAAAAAAAATTTTGTGACTCTAGCCCTTTCGGTTATGAAGTTATAGCCATTTAAAAATTTTTGGCGAGTAGTCGAACTTCGAGGCCTGGCCCCGCCCCTTCAGCCCACACGAAAACTCAGGATTCTTATCTCATTTTGATCGCCCATCCCTTCTGAGCAAAACGAGACCGTTTTGGAGACAATCGTGCGAAAAATGACCGAGTAGGTCAATCAAGAACGGACCCTACAAACGGCCAAAACGGGGTCAAAATCGCTACTTCAATCCAAAATGGCCGACTTCCTGTTTGATGTTGACCATGGCTGCAAGAGACTTTTTGGTGCGGACTGGGGAGTAGAACACGTGTGCAACGTTTCAGAATTTTACGATGAAAAAAGGTCAATGGGGGGGCTGATTTTTCACATTCTAGGGGGCGCTGTTCAGCCATTTTTGTGGCGATTTTTTCGGGACCTTTGAAATATATAATTTTACACCAGGCCTGACAAGCCTGCAAAATATTGTGAGTTTTGGGGTATGTTAAGGCCCCCAAAAAGCCAATTCATTTGCCGGAAGAATAATAAATAATAATAAACAGAGCAGATACAATAGGCCTTCGCAGCGCTTTCGCTGCTCGGGCCTAATTAACCTGTTGGACTCAGGGCCAGGTCTGGATCCCCCTGCCTCTCAGTGGTTCGGTCCTGATCCAGTCTCCAGGTGACATCGGGGTTCTCGGGTGTAAAACTAGGTTAGAGTTAAACTGATGATTGTTCTCTGACTTCCTGTTTCTCTGATTGTTCTTCTTCATTTCTCCTTTCTCTCCTCACGCTGCTCTCTGATGGATCACCTTCATCTTCATCACCTTCATCCTCACCAGGCTGCCGTCAGTCAGACTTGGGTTCATGCAGTTGCGTTTCATTCACCATCACCCCTTCTTCCTCATTCCTCTAAGTTTGAACCCCGGGTCAACACAGTGGCGTCTGAAGTTGTGACATTCACATTCTTCTGGTGTCACGTTCTCAGATGGAACCAGAACTGGGTCATGGTTCTTCTGAGCACTGACCCGGATTGCTGCTGAACAGACCCGGTGTTTGAACCATCTCAGTCTCATTCAGCAGGTTTCACCTTCTGCTGCTGTAGATAGAAGATGTGAACAAGTGGTACTGCTGGTCTGTCGGATCAGGACTTAGTTCTGCTGAACCAGAACCAGAACCAATGTGTTTAATGAGAAACCAGGAGTCAGGCAGGAGAACATTCTGGAACATCTGGAATCCTCCAGCTTCAAAGTTTTAGTGACAAGTGAAAACATTTTATTCATCTCCGGCTATAAATCAGCCCAGACTTTTATTTTGGTCTGGTCCCATCTAGAATGGTCCGGTCAGGTTGTTCTGAGTCAAAGGTGAGAGCTTCCTGTTTCTGAAACCTGCTCAGGATGGATGGATGTCGGAACATCCCACAGAAACACTCAGCCTGAACAGGCCCCTCCCATTGATCAGGCTCCGCCCCCACCATGCTGATGGTGCAGTAGCACCGTCCGTGTAGCGCGTCGTCCTGATCTGATGACAGGATAGCCCGTATGCTAACCTTCTCATGCTAGCTTTGGCAGAAACTGATGACCGAACAGATTCCAGCTTTGACGCTTTGATCCGGATCTCATCAGATCTGATTGATCTTTTTGTAGCTGCAGCACCTCCTCTGCTTCCCATAATGCATCTGTGCAATGCTGCTCGCTAGCGCTAGCCTAGTGAACTAGACCAAATTCTTGCTTTGCAGAGTTTGGTCTAGGCACGCTTCATAGGAACCCTCGCTGCCTGTGGCTGTCCAATCACAGCTCGCTATAGTTTTGGCCAATCACAGCGCTCTATATTGTGGGCCAATCACAGAGCGGGAGTAGCCGATGACGTCAGCGCTGCGGCCGCGAACCCAAGCAACATGGCGGCGGTGCAGGAAACACATTCGTTTGAAATGGCTTTGTCATCAACATTGGATTATTTAGACTCCAACGTGCGTAAGTCTGTCTGATATACTTAGCGGCTTCTTATTTTTATCAAACAAAGTAGTGCAATGTCCCAGTACACCTGATATTCACATGTTTTTATACAAAAACAACAGAAATCATTGATGTTAGACGCCATTACTGCCTCCCGCTTTTCCGTCGCTGTGATTACGTCACGTTGTTCGTTACTCTGATTGGTCCTAGCGCTATCCAATTGCGTGCTGACATTTTGAAAGACAACCGTAGATCCCGCCTCACGACTGAGAGTCATCAATGGTTCGTGGCCAGACTATATATTCACATATATAGGATGGCTTACCAGGCTACGCTAGCGCAGCATTCAAATGATCTGGGAAACTAAAGCATTGTGATTCATTACATCGAAGTCCTGAGATAACCACAGACTGGGGTTCCCACATGATCTGAATGTTCTGTTCCACAAAAGACCCACCTCCTGTCAGCTCAGCTTCTAACACCTCTGTGCACTGCCCACAGCTACGGAAGGTGGAGAGGGACAAAAAGACGATGGACCAGGAGATCGTGGAGCTCACCAATAAGCTGCTAGATGCCAAGAACACCATCGACCGACTGGAAGAGCTCAACGTGAGAAACCGTCACACTTCTGTTATCACTCTGGTTTCCATAGTAATGGTCGGTATTTACCCAGCATCCTCAGCCTGACAGCTCAGGAAACCTGTAGGAACTTCCTGTTCTGACATTAGATTACTGAACCAATCAGAATTCAGGCATTAGTCCAGGAACATTCAGGTTTATTCTCTGAGTGGTGTTGGTCAGGCTCTAAATTCCGCTGATTTTTACTTTTTGACTGATCCATGTTGAGCTAAGACAAAACCAGTTGTCAGTCATCTGTTGCCACGGTAACTCTGCATCCTGCAGCCTCAGAGTCAGCAGCAGCAAGAAAAGCTGCTTGAAAATGACATGTCCACACTTAATGAGTATATTTCTGTAACCACAGGGTCTATTTTATTACTTTTGGTCTAATTTTAAAGGGAACTCCCCCCGCCCGCCCCCCAGGGGACCACTGGGTTCAGGTCTGGACTCTGTGGTGGCCAAGCCATGTGTGAAAATGATGTCTCATGCTCCCTGAACCACTCTTTCACTATTTGAGCCCCATGAATCCTGGCATTGTCATCTTGGAATATAGCCGTGCCATCAGGGAAGATGAAATAACCTGGTCATTCAGTAGATTCAGGTAGTCAGCTGACCTCATTCTTGGAGCACATCCTGTTGCTGAACCTAGACCTGACCACCTGCAGCAACCCCAGATCATAGCACCAGGGGCGTGTCCAGAGGAGGGGCACGCCCCTAGGAGTCTCACTGCACCAGACTTTTTACTTTTAAATTAATTTGTGACGAAGTAACAATCATTGTGTTCCCTGTTTGACCTTTGACCTTAGCTGTGACCTTAGCTCAAATGAGTTCACATTTATAGCAAGAACACTTGAGGGATGAAGATATAAGATCACACATTACTGCAGATAAATAATTCCTACTAATGCATGATGCATCAGACGTTCATGTCTACCATTTTAGCTGCTGACGCTGATTTACATCAAAATAAATTAAGAATTGCAACTCTGGTGTTAGAGATGAACTGGAGGGGTAGCAGCGTTATTGTTGCTATTAGGATTAATTAGTACTGGCTACAGAAATTTGTTACGTTCGCAGAGTTATTCTGGTGAGTAAACATCAATATTTATTGATGCATGCAGTAGCGCTGTAAAAGACGTGCAACATCCTGGTAAAATACTGTTTCTATGACAAATTATACAGTCGTGGCCAAAAGTTTTGAGAATGCCACAAATATGGGAAATTGGAAAAGTTGCTACTTAAGTTTTTATAATAGTAATTTGCATATACTCCAGAATGTTATGAAGAGTGATCAGATGAACTGCATAGTCCTTATTTGCCATGGAAATTAACTTAATCCCCCAAACAAAACTTTCCACTGCATGTTATTGCTGTCATTAAAGGACCTGCTGAGATCAGTTCAGTAATGGTCTTGTTGACTCAGGTGAGAATGTTGACGAGCACAAGGCTGGAGATCATCATGTCAGGCTGATTGGGTCAGAATGGCAGACTTGACATGTTAAAAGGAGGGTGATGCTTGAAATCATTGTTCTTCCATTGTTAACCATGGTGACCTGCAAAGAAACGCATGCAGCCATCATTGAGTTGCATAAAAATGGCTCCACAGGCAAGGATATTGCACCTAAATCAATACTTTATAGGATCATCAAGAACTTCAAAGAAAGAGGTTCAATTGTTGTTAAGAAGGCTTCAGGGCGTCTAAGAAAGTCCAGCAAGCACCACGATCGTCTCCTAACGAGGATTCAGCTGCGGGATCAGAGCTTGCTCAGGAATGGCAGCAGGCAGGTGTGAGCGCATCTGTACGCACAGTGAGGCCAAGACTTTTGGAAGATGGCCTGGTGTCAAGAAGGGCAGCAAAGAAGCCACTTCTCTCCAAAAAAACATCAGGGACAGAGTGATCTTCTGCTAAAAGTATGGCGAATGGACTGCTGAGGACTGGGGCAAAGTCATATTCTCCGATGAAGCCCCTTTCCGATTGTTTGGGGCATCTGGAAAAAGGCTTGTCCGGAGAAGAAAAGGTGAGCGCTACCATCAGTCCTGTGTCATGCCAACAGTAAAGCATCCTGAGACCATTCATGTGTGGGGTTGCTTCTCATCCAAGGGAGTGGGTTCACTCACAATGTTGCCCAAAAACACAGCCATGAATAAAGAATGGTACCAAAACACCCTCCGACAGCAACTTCTTCCAACAATCCAACAACAGTTTGGTGAAGATCAATGCATTTTCCAGCACCATGGAGCACCGTGCCATAAGGCTAAAGTGATAACTCAGTGGCTCGGGGATCTAATCGAACTGCTGGTTGTTCCTCAACATCTAAACTTTCTTCTAAGGCAGGTTAGGGTTGAACGCCAGCTAAATCCACAGCTTTACGAACAGGTTATGAGGATACTCGCTGCTACACGGCTGTAACCAGAGCTTCAGGCTGTGTTGGAGGCTTTCTGGGGAAACCAATCAATCAGCAAGCAGCTCATTATCATATTCATGTCCTGGCCAAGAGGGAGGGGTCAACAGCTCTTTTCACAGCAAGGCTGGTTTAGGGGTTTTAGAATGGCCTGTATCAGGGCTCCTGGGCCATATGAAAGCCTAAAGAACATTTCTGATGCTTTTAGAGGCTCAGAGCTGTTTTAGATTGTTGATTAACTGCATTCTAGGACCACTTTAACTTCATAATGGGTGGATAGAAAGTGTGTACAATTTGATTTTTAGCAGCATTAGACAGAAATGTGGAAAACGCATCAAGAGGGATTTCCGATCACTCATTGGATTGTAGTTCTAGTTGTTTGGAGCACGTAAAATAGGTTTGCATGGTCTTGTAACCAAGAGTCTGCAGTTTTTAGAGGTGCAGATTGACTATATTTACTGATATTTGGGGCATGACTTTTGCTGCTAAATGTCAACGTCCCCCAATTGGGGGGCCCTCGGGCTCAAAGTTATTGAGCTCTGATTGACCACTGATCATGGGTCAGGAGATCTCTAGACTGAGAAAACAGTTGATTATCTGGCTGGGATACATAAATGATATAAACAGATGAACGTGTGTGTGTGTGTGTGTGTGTGTGTGTGTGTGTGTGTGTGTGTGTGTGTGTGTGTAGGAGCGCTACAGACAGGACTGCAACTTGGCTGTTCAGCTGCTCAAATGCAACAAGTCACATTTCAGGAACCACAAGTTTGCTGACGTAAGTACCAGTGATTTTGTTTGGTTTAACCCGCAGAATTGTCCCTTTGCACCTACGTCACCTGATCACGTGGGTCTACCATAGTGGACGTCAACAGTGAGTATGGAACAGAGGGCAAAAGTTGCAACTGAGGTTGTTTTCTTTGCCAGTTTAGCCTGACTTCTACTGGTTCAAGCCCAGTTCACTTGTGGGAAGGTTTAGCACACCTAGGTGGGGCTCATAGAGAGCAGTGTTTACAAAAGGTATTTGTTAGCTAGCTTAAGAACGTTAGCTTACGTTCTCCCTGCTGCTGTTCACCGATATAAACAAGTTGCTGACTTTGCCAGAATTCACTCTGCTGGATTTATAACATTATGTGATAAACAGCTGATGAAGAAAAATAAAGTCAGGATCCCTACAGCTTTTGTTGCTGTTGGGGTCACCGGGTTCAGATGCTACTCACACACCAGGGTGAGACAAGATGTCTCATAACGCTCATCATGCTAAATAACGTAATTTTCACACACGTAAGCATTAGAACAATGTTATTAGTATCTAGTAATTCACTATAGTGGATGGTAACGCACGTCCTCCATAGGTAAATATAGGATTATCAATTCTAAATAAGTAATATAAATACATCACATTTATCATTTTAGGTCCATCACAGTCAGGTCCAGTCTTCCTCATGAAATATATGAACGTTAATCTTACCCAGTAAAACTTGTTTGCTGTGAATCTGAAAATACTTTGAGGGCTGCTATCCGTTTGATTGATCGCTGCCGTTCATCCCTGTCCGCTGTCTCCGTTAAAGTTATTTAAAAAAGTCAAGTTGAGGTCACACCCATGTCTGTGAGTGCAGCCAGCTATTACCATTTACTGTGAAATCAACTAAAGACGTATAAGGCTACAAATGGGCTTGTTTTGATTAGCTTCGCTGGAGTTTCAGTGTGATTAACAGGTTCTCTGCCATTCATCATGGAGAAGGGGGCGGTCCCATGAGTGGTGTGATGTCACAAGCAAAGTGGTCAATAGAGAATGTTTTATTTACATTTCTGGACAGAGTGATGGAAAGAGAGGGGTAGAGAGCAGCAGAGGGTTAGCTGCAAAGGTCAGTGGCAGGAAGTGTGTGTGTGTGTGTGTGTGTGTGTGTGTGTGTGTGTGTGTGTGTGTGTGTGTGTGTGTGTGTGTGTGTGTGCGCGTGCGTGCATGTGCGTGCATGTGTGTGTGATTGATTCGAGTGTTGATGGTTGCATTAGATCCATTAAACTTGATGGAGACTCAGCATCATATTCCAGGAAATCCATTACCGGTGGGTGTGTCTGTGACAACTCCTCCAAAAAAATAAACTTCTCAGGTTTTCATCATAGAAGTTTTCTGATTTTGTAAAATCTAAAAGGTCCTGAGTTCACATTTTAGGGATGTTGCAGTTACAGATGTACACCAGCAGGTGGGAGAGTAGAGCTGCTATATAACCTCACAGACGGTAATAAAGTCGTTTATCTGATGTTCCACCAGTGTTTCCTGAGGATTCGCCCTTCAGAGCGGGAGCACATGCTCGTCATTTTGAAGACATCAAAATAAAAGCGTGTTTGTAAAGCAGAGTGTTTAGGAATTAACTTTGGTAAATAGTCTATATCGCCTTCTAGGGTTCTACAACCCCCCAAGGCGCTTTATAACACAATCAGTCATTAATGCACGCACACATTAACACACTGATGGTGATGAGCTACATTGTAGCCACAACTTCCCTGAAGCACAGTGACAGACGCGAGGCTGCCACCAACAGGTGAGGAGGTTGAAGTGTCTTGCTCAAGGACACAATGGCAGGGCTCGAACCTGCAACCCTCTGGGTCCAGGGGCACTTAACTCGTCTGCCCCCGTCACCAATACCAGTTCTGGAAAACATTTTTGTGATTGTTAGGATCAAAGTCCTACGTCTTTGTGAGAACCATGAAGGTAACTGGACCAAAGATGAAACGTCAAACCCAGATTGAACCTGAGAGTGTGTTTATTGAGTGTGTTATGTGTTGATGTGTTGCTGCAGCTGCCCTCGGAGCTTCAGGACATGCTGAATAAGCACATGAAGAACAGCCTTCCAGAACGAGGCCCCGCCCCAAGCGCTCAGGACCCAGACACACTCAGTTTGACCCCTGCCGATGTGGTGCCGACCTCGGTCATCGCCCGGGTCCTGGAGAAACCTGAGCCACTGGTTCTGAACTCTGCCCAGTCCAGCAGCTGCGGCCGGCCCGTTGCTGAGGACGTCTTCGTCCATGTGGACATGACTGGTCCCACCGTTGCTGAGTCCAGGGAGAACGGTGCAGCTCTGGAGGCGCCACAGCAGAACGGTTCCTGTCGGAGTCAGAGCAGCCTAGATGAGGACACGGGCGGAACCCAGTCCTTTGAGAAGCTGAACCCATACCCTGCACCACCGCCGCTCCACCCACTTTACCCTGGACGCAAGGTTATCGAGTTCTCTTCTGACGACAAGGTGAAGATCCCCAAGAACTCTCCTCTGCCCAACTGCACCTACGCCACCCGGCAGGCCATCTCCCTCAGCCTGGTGCAGAACGATGATGAGAGGCTTGCCCCTAGTAGCCCCGCCCCATCCTCCTCCTCTGGTGGTGGGGGCGGGGCCAACCAACGTACACCTCCATCACAGCGAGATGCCACTAGTGAGCCTCTATCCAGCGAGTCCAGCCCGTTTAGCAGCCCACCACAGGTAACAACAAGCCCATCCCACTTGCTGTTATTGTTTGGTGAGGGTCAGAGTGAGGAGCTTGCTAAGGCTGAACGATTCTAGGAAAAGATTGAATTTAGATTTTTTTGACAGAAATTGCAATTTCAATTCGATTCACGATTTTCTTCAAATAAAGTAACGTTTGTAAACATGACAGGAAATGACATCATACCATCCAAACATTTAAACTTTAAAATAATGCAAGGATGGAAACTAAAGGCAAGAAATGCTCTAAAATGTATTTAATATGAAACATGCAGCCTGGACGTGTTTGTCACAAAAACACGCTAAAACACGGAACTCTGGCATATTTTACATGCCTACTCTGATTTACCGTAACTCAGCAGTGGTTTATGCCATCAGAAAAATTCAAACAGCTTTTAAAAGAAGTTGTGCTTTCAAGTCCACGTAGTGTTATTACCGTCTATTCTATGCAGCTGTTGCTGGAACTGGTCAATTCCGGATCTCTGTCCCACGCTCATGGACGGGGCTGAGTGAGGGACAGAAAATGAGCGACAAACCGAGCCATGAAAGAAAAAAAGAATGGGAAAACAACCAGACCTCATCCATTGAGCTCCCGCAACCCCCGCCGCCACGCGCTGCTACCACCGCAACACTTTGTAATCCCAGGGAAAGCCTGGATGTATAAAATAGTTGGCAAAACAGATCCTGGGTCAGTCAGGAGCACTTCTAAGATCACATGATCGCATCTTTTGAAATTGCATTTTTGATCAGAAAGCAATAGATAATTCAGTTCTACTGCTTGGTGTTCCAGGTGTTCCACATGTTTTAGCCCTGCAGGTTTTAGGTGTTCCACATGTTTTAGCCCTGCAGGTTTTAGGTGTTCCACATGTTTTAGACCTGCAGGTTTTAGGTGTTCCACATGTTTTAGACCTGCAGGTTTTAGGTGTCCACATGTTTTAGACCTGCAGGTTTTAGGTGTTCCACATGTTTTAGACCTGCAGGTTTTAGGTGTTCCACATGTTTTAGACCTGCAGGTTTTAGGTGTTCCACATGTTTTAGACCTGCAGGTTCCAGGTGTTCCACATGTTTTAGACCTGCAGGTTTTAGGTGTTCCACATGTTTTAGACCTGCAGAATTAATGTGATCAGAGCGTTGTCGCTGAATGAACACCTGGATGTCTCGTTTCTTTTCAGGCTCCGAGCATCCCTGTGAGCTCCGGTAGCTCTGAGGAGGACCTTTTGGCGAACTGGCAGCGGATGTTTGTGGAGAAAATGGCGCCTTCCTGCGACGGGTCTCTGATGCACCGCACATCGTTCAACAGTCAAACGGCCCAGGAGCTGCAGAGGAGGAGACAGACGGCGGGGGGAGGAGCATCATCCTCCTCAGACCATCACAGAGCGGCATACTCGGATGGCGAGGAAGGATCTTCAGCGAGGAGCTGGACACCAAGCCGTGGCTCCAGTTTGGACACTGATACCGACACAGAACCACGACCCATCAGGAGAGGTCGAATGGGTGGCCGCGACTGCTCTGAGGGGGAGCAGCTGCTGATGAACCTGGAGGACGATGGTGGCGCGGCTCAGTCAACGGTCACCATGACGACCGGCTCCACAGACGCCCACAGGAAGGAAGAGGATGACGATGACAGCTCAGCTGAAGAGCGAGACGTCCTGCCCAACGAGCTGCCTGTCATCTCACCCCGCCTCCTGGAATTTGACTCCACCCTTGGCACTGTCACTTCCCCTCATCGACCTCAGAAGAGCCCGAAGAGGATGGGGGTGCACCACCTGCACCGCAAGGACAGCCTGACCCGAGCCCAGGAGCAAGGCACGCTGCTGGACTGACCTGTATGTCTCTAAGGCAACCAGGTGACAGGCCCCTCCCATCCAGGATATAGCCATACCTTACCGTATGCTGCCGAGCTCGCTGCCCGACCTGAGTGTGTTATAGGCCATCAGCTGATCAGTGTCAGAACCTATCAGTAAACGGCCTGGCACCATGGTTTGTTTACACACACACACACACACACACACACAGAAATTTCTCAGTTTTACTTTTACATGAGTTTAGAAACTATCAGACTGAATCTGTCTCAAGGTGGTCCAGGTACACCTGATGCATCAGGTGATCGGTCCTGGTCATGTGATCACAGATCATAGGTTTACTTTAGGACAGCTCATGTGTTAATTCAAAGGCTTGGAGTCACATGACCGGTTCTGGTTCTGAATGCTGCTGCATTCATCACTTCAGGATCTGATTTTACAGCAAAAACAAACGAAGCCTTTCCCTAGATTTTGTTTCTGTAATTAGAGCTTTTATTTTGAAAATGTCAGCCGAGACACAACTGAATGAACACACACGTACGTGCGCGCACACACATACTCACACACACAAACTTGGACTCTTAGTGCCTCCTTCTTCCTGTGTCTGAGGTTGTGAGCACGTCGCCGGGCCTGTGAAAGGTCAGACTTTTATTTTGACGTCTCTACTAATCACTAATTTCCTGTCATGTGTTAAGATTCATTGAGCTAATTGGTTGGTTGGTAAGGTCCCCATTTGAGCTTTGACTTGGCCCCTCCCTTGACATTGACTGTATTGCAAGGGGTGGAGCTTTACCACAGTCACACCTGGAATGTACCATCAACACATCTGTTTTAGTTTTGTTGTAAATGGTTGATTTACGGTCACAGGTGTTTTTGTCTCCCACCTACGGGAGCCTGTTGGTGCCACAAACACTGTCTGTAGAGCTGAGTTTGGTTCAGAGCAACACTAATGATGTAGAAGCAGCTGCTGTATCACACAGCGCCCCCTGGTGGAACTGCACCTCTGTTTTTGGCACCTTTAGGCTTCCGTACAGTAATGTTTGCTCTGGATATGGAGCCACTGCCTCCTCACAGCTCTGATTGTGACTCACTGAGAATCAGTTCTCTGAATGATGGATTGATCAATCCACGCTTTGTGCTTTCACAGGAATCAGCAAAGTATTGATCAGCTGATTTGATGGTATTTGATCACTGAATGTTCAGAAGCTTTTGTTATTAATGGAGATTTTTATAGACTAATCGGTGAGTTTTCCTCAGAAATATTAAATGTATTTGACTAACAAACAGAATGTTTAAAGTCTGACGATCTGATAAGTCACTTTTACTTTTGATTATTGATTAAATCACTGATCAAGCTTCTTTGATCAGGAGTTCGGATTTATTTGTTTTATTTCTTGCGGCAGTTGGGGTTGAAGCTTCGGGCTGGAGGCTTTGTATGAGGCTTTTATTTTGACAGGTCAGACTGCCTCACCTCTTGTGAAGCTTTCCTGATTTTATTTTTGTTTTCATCACCAACAGATTCAATGTCAGACTGTTGAAGCTTCAGTCGGACGACGTCAATGTCCTTTAATCTGGATCAGAACCTCCAGAGCGTCGAGCAGAAACTTCTGATGATCCCAGCATCAGGCTGGAGCTGTTAACACACATACACACACACACACACACACACACAGGAATAGTTTCAGCGACTCCCAGACCCCCCCCCCCCCATCATCTGCTGTTAAATTATTCACCCCTTCCGTCTCACTGACACTAAGTGTTTAAATGATTTGTGAGGTCCGTCAAGTGAGATCAAGTCCTCCTAGTCATCGTGTGTGTGTGTGTGTGTGTGTGTGAGAGAGAGAGAGAGAGAGAGAGAGAGAGCAAGCGAGCGAGACTTGTACATCTTTAATGATTCTTCTTCATGACTATAATTAGGCAGCCCCTCCCCATCTTTGGTTACGGTTTTACTCGGTTGCTGGTAAAACCCGGTCAGGGCTTGGATCTGAACCCTAACCAGGTTATCTCTGCAGATAGTTTTGTGAGGAAGCTTTAGGTCAGCTGTAAAGCTTTTAGTTGGCACTAACCTGATGTAGGTACCAGCTCTGCGCGGGCCCTACGCCTGCTGATGACATCACACCACCTGATTGGCTGGACGTTAAAGATTTTGATTGGTCCATACTAATTGCAGGAGTTGCGTTGGCATCGTGCAGCCGGACCTGCTCAGGGTTGTAGTTCTTCGTAGGAAAACGTGGCCGACCTTTGTAGCTGATCTTTGGCCCTATAAATAATCCCAGACTGGGGCGCTATTTTAAATAACTTTATCGAGTACACAACATACAACAAAGTTATGTAAATAAGAACAATGATTCACATATGAGAATAGTTCTGTTGGTAGAGTCTGATGTTGATGTTGGAGCTCAGATGGTTAAACACAGGTGTGGCGTTGCCATAGTGTGAAGTCATCAGCAGGAGCAGGGCTCTGAGCGGTTCTGATCCACTGAACCTTCAACAGTCAGACCTAGAACCATCAGCTGTTCGGACTGAACCAGTGTTCTGATTGTTGTGGTTTTTTGTGTTGACGTGTGAATGCTTCACTATCCGACACTGGAGGAGCAGAGGACTGGACCCACCAGGACTTTCCTGAGGACACATGAATCGTTTACCTCCCAGCTGGATGTTGAACCAGGACGTCCAGGTGATTGTAGCCCCGCCTCCTTGCTCTGCTCCCACAGGTGCTGTTTCCTGTTGTGTTTTTGTTTCACTTCCTGTTGGGGAGAAACTCTCTGACTGTTAAACTCGGCTGATGATTTTATTTTCTCAGTTTGTAAACGATGTATATTTTAAAACAAATAAAATATTTTAAACGTAGCTCCGCCTCCAGGTTTCTCCAATGCATGGTGGGATACCACTCAGTTCACCTGGACACATTTCATTCAAAAAGGTTTTATTTTGAAAAGATTCCTTCCTGTTGTTGGAGCTGATGGCGCTTGGCTAGTTCCTCCCCATTCTGACCAGGTTCTGTTCGGGCTTGCAGGAGGTTGAGCTGCTCTGTTCCCAGACCACCTGGAGGGGTTTTGTTTAGTGTTCTGATGTTCTAGAGGTGTTGTCCTGTGTTAGATTATTGAACGTTCCCTGATCATCTCCCCTCCGCCTACAGAACCACATCCTCTTTTTGGGTCTGAGGTGAGTTCTTGTTTGTGTTATGAGCTCTGCTGCCACCTGCTGGAGAAAGGAGGACATGGACCAAATTGAGAGTCGCGGGCTCTGATCAGATTTTAACAGAACACGTTTGAAAGTAAACATTTATTTTTATAAAATCATTTTTAGTAAAATGTCATTTCAAAGTAAAAGCTGCTGATTATAAACAACCCTAAAACTGATGGGTTCTGACCTAGTTGTTCTGATCTGGTCGGGTTCTGGTCCACTCATGGTCCTCCATGATCTTGACAACAGAAGGGTCATCCAAAGTCAACACGTCGCTGATGTCACCGGTTGTCCCCATGGTGACACAGTTGAGGATCTGCCTCATGATCTTTCCAGAACGGGTCTTTGGCGGCCGCTTCACCACCTGAGAGACGGGAGGCAGACCTGTCAAGTTCTTTTGAACATCTAATTCTTAGTTTGCCTAATCCGGATTGCAAAGCTCTAAAACCACCTTTGTTTGTAGTCTTGTATCGTCCACCAGGCCCTACTCTGTTTTTGGATCAGATCTCAGATTTCTTGTCTGATTTGGTGTTAAATACTGATAAGGTCATTGTGGCGGGGGATTTTAACATTCATGTTGACATTGAAAGTGATCCTCTCAACGTAGCCTTTAGTAATATCTTAGACTCAATTGGTTTTACTCAAAGAATCCATAGCTCCACCCACTCCTGCCACCATCTGAAAGAACACTCGATGCTCCAGAGTACTGTGGGGGGTTGGGAATGGTCACATTGGACTTTTAATGATCCTTCATGTTTTAATTAACTTGTTTCTCTGTTCACTGTCACCATCTTTACTGTCTTCAGAATCTCAGAGGAACTAAGCAGAGGTCTACTATTTCATTTCTAGCCCTTCATAAATTGATGGTCTTGTTCAAAGTGTTACTTCCATCTTTACGTGTGGCATTAGACAATGTTGCCCCTTCAATAAAGAAGGTCATTAAGCACAGGAATTAGAATTAGCCTTCAGCAGCAACGACTTTTGGGATTCTTCACTAATAAAATTGATTCTATTAGAAACAAAATCATCAGCATCCTCCCCAACACTGTTTCTTCTTCCTCGGTTCCCCACGGACGGGTGTTGGCCACACAGCCTTCTCAGGGATGCAGATGTCTCCAAGCATGTGGGCGGGGCAAATGATACACGGAGAAGTCCGTGGTGTTTTCTTTACGTTAGTAAACAAAGGTGGCTGTGAGCAGTGTTGCTTTTGGAGACTGATATGAAGCACACGGCTTTCTACTCTCTCACTGAGGGCTCTTCACAGCAGTCAGTCCTCGCGCTGCCACGGCTGGAGCAGAAGGTTCAAGCAACAGTCAGAGAAGATGCTTTCCCCACTGCATCCAGACTGATAATGAATCGCGCCAAACATGGTCATATCTGGTGCTAGTACTCTTGGACGATTTACAGTAGGGAGCACTTACTACACTTATTACAGTAGCATGCCTACGGCATTAGAGGACGTGTGGCTGTTTGCCATAGTGTTTTTATGCTGGCTGGTGTCTAATTACAAATGCCGGCGGAGAAGCGTTACCTGGCTCACAGATTGTAAACAAACAGGCCGATTGTCCTTCAGAACCACACACACACACACACTAGAATGAAATCAGAAGCAGAAAGGAATGCTGGGAGCTGAGCAGCTCTCACGCTTCCCTTTGATCTCATGAGGGATTCTGACCACAGCTGTTTCTGGAACAGCTGGATGTTAATCCTGCCTTTGTCTGTGACTGCTGTAGCCACCAGAGGTCGCTGCAGGACTAGTGTTCTTAAGGTCGGAGACTAAACCTGTAAAATGATAAGAAAACACAAAACCCTCCATGCGTTCTACTTTAATGAGTGCTTTAAGTACCGGTCCTCCCCTTAATGTGGTACTCGTATGGGACAGAAACACAGGTGATGTTTTTATGTAGATATATTGATCAAAAGTTTTGGTTAAATCATATCACATGAGCCATATTCAAAGTGTCATGTAGCCACCTTAAAGCTTCATGGTGAAAAATAACAGAAAAAACAAAGACATGAAATAAAAGCCCTAAACATGAAGTGATGAGTCCATTTCAATGAGCTTATAGTTTACTTCTGTGAAACATATTTCTGTCTGGCCTCAACAAACCCACGCCACTTTAGCAAAATTACTTACTTTTCATCTAAAAGTGTGTAAATATCTTCAAATACCCAATATTTTGACACTGGGCCTCTCCACATTAGAGCCGTGAACTTCGTCCTTTTCCTCTTCCAAAACACACGCATCCATCTGAAAGTACAGCAAGCGTTGTGCAATGGGTTTCTTTTCAAGGGTGAAGTCAGAGAGGGGCACTGACACACACACACACAACATACAGTATATACCAAGTATGGCTACACTGTGATTTCTTAGTAGAAGTTCTATTTAGTAAGAGAAACTTTATTGTCTTTATCTGAGTGAATCTCTAATTAATTCAACAGGTGAACTAATAGTAGCACATTCTATGTTAAAGAAAGTGAGATGTAATATCAGGAGAGGGAGAATGTTCAGTGGCGCCCCAGAAAAGTTTCATAGGGGTGGCACACCAAATTGGTCCTCATGGTAACTCTGGGAAAGTTTAGCCTGTGGTGATGTAATGAATGCTCCTTTATTCATTAAAAAAAAACAATATGCGTCCAACATACTTACATCAAATTTGAAAAACATTTGAAACAGTTATTTGATACGTTGTTTCAACATTTAGTTTAGAATTTGAGAACAGCTTAATTCACCTGCTGTTTCTTCACTTAAACATCAACAAAAACTATGGTGATTGAGCAGGGCTAAGTTCGTTGACGAAATAGTTTTGTTTTTTGACCAATTAAAACGAAACGAAAACATACACACCAATAAAGACTAAATTATGACAAATATTGACCGACATTTTCGTTGACGAATAAAAGACGACAACGAAAATGGACTGAAACGAAAATCCAATCACAAAGCAGAAAAGATGGGCGACAGGAAAAAAGAACCAGTCAGCAAATGAAATAGGGCGGGACTAAAAGAGGAAAGAACCAATCAGAGTCCGGAGCCGGCTGCTGTTTGAACAAGCTAGTGGTAATCAGACATCATATATTTATGTCTGTAACAGTTATATCTAAATATCTAAATGGAGAAATGACTGGAATGAACTGCAAAAATCACTAAAGCTCACTACCTACGTTCCATTATCTACCTTCAATAATTCATTGTTCAATAGTTTCTGATCAATGTTCCTGCTACTGAGTACTTAAAGATTGTTTTAAGTCTGTTTTGATGGCTTGTACATATTATATATAAGAACAGTCCTTTGTTTTTATGTCTAGCTGTTTTATCTTATCTGTTTTTCTATTGTGTAAATCTCTATGCCGTTGGGGGGGTCCTGGAGGGAGCGTGGGAGTTCTCCCAACCAATCTACATGTGTTTTGTGGATTTGGAGAAGGCGTTCGACCGTGTCCCTCGGGGGGCCCTGTGGGGGTACTTCAGGAGTATGGGGTACCAGGCCCCTTGATACGGGCTGTTAGGTCCCTGTACGACCAGTGTCAGAGCTTGGTCCGCATTGCCGGCAGTAAGTCGGGCTCGTTTCCGGTGAGAGTTGGACTCCGCCAAGGCTGCCCTTTGTCACCGATTCTGTTCATAACTTTTATGGACAGAATTTCTAGGTGCAGTCAAGGTGGTGAGGGGATCCGTTTTGGTGGCCTGAGGATCAGGTCTCTGCTTTTTGCAGATGATGTGGTCCTGTTGGCTTCATCAGAACGTGATCTCTGGTTCTGGAGCAGTTCACAGCCGAAACTGAAGCAGCTGGGATGAGAATCAGCTCCTCTAAATCCGAGACCATGGTCTTGTGTCAGAAAAGGGTAGAATGCCTTCTCCAGGTCAGGGACGAGGTCCTGCCCCAAGTGGAGGAGTTCAAGTATCTCGGGGTCTTGTTCACGAGTGAGGGAAGGGTGGAGCGTGAGATCGATAGGCGGATTGGTGCTGTGTCTGCAGTGATGCGGGCGTTGTACCGGTCTGTCGTGGTGAAGAGAGAGCTGAGCTGAAAGGCGAAGCTCTCAATTTACCGGTCGATCTACGTTCCTACCCTCACCTATGGTCACGAGCTTTGGGTAGTGACCGAAAGCAAGAGATTGCGGATACAAGCGGCCGAAATGAGTTTTCTCCGCAGGGTGTCTGGACTCTCCCTTAGAGATAGGGTGAGAAACTCGGTCATCCGGGAGGGGCTCGGAGTAGACCTGCAAGTGTTGAAGCGTACCTCTGATTGCTGTAAGAGAGGGGAGGTGCGCACAGAATGCCTGGGACAGTCATTACATTAACATGATGGACCTGTGAATATTGATGGAGACAAATCTGTAAAAGAGGAGGAACGAAAAACAACCAGCGCTACAGAAAGGTGAGGACATGAGTGAAAGCAGGACAGGCACCAAGATTTGGACATATTTTAACTACAGTAACATTAAAAGACAGAGTGTGGAATATGCAAAGGGAAAATATCGTATCCAGCAGGCTCTAATGGTTCAAAGTTAATAAATATTTTACTTGCAGAGTTTGTTTTTGTCATTTAAAATGTGTTTTTATAGCTCTCTGCTTCATGTTGAATAAAATAAGTTATTAAATAATAAACATTTGATATACACAAGGAATCACTGGCTTGTGACCTCTTGGGGTTCCAGTTAAGCTGCAGAAACAGCTCAAAGATCAGTGGCAACATGAAGCACCCAAGCTCAACCTTGAGCTTCAGCAAAGGCTCTGGATACTTATATGATTTCTCAGTTTGTTGGTTTTTTATGAAACTGCAAATTTCTCCATGAAGTTTTTTTCCACATTGTCATCACAAGGTGTTGTGTGTAGAGTTTTGCAAAGATACATTCTGGAATAAGGCTGCAACATAAGAAAAGGTGGAAAAAGTCTTGCACTTAATTATAAACAGACTAGTAGTTCTGTCAGCAAAACACTTAAAGCTCAGGTTTTAGTGGAAGAACTGGACCGAATGCTGAAAGAAACTGATCGGAACTGGTTGGTCTTTATTTAAGCTCAGCAGCAGGAGACTGATGCAAGTGCAGTAATCTTCAGGAAACACAGGAAGTGTTAAGTGGTACAAATGAAATGAGTTCGTGTTAACTGAGAGGATTCCAATGAAAGTGACCTCAACCTCCGCTGAGGATCCTAATCTAATCTAATCTACTGTAATCTAACAGCAGAAACCTCAAACTCCCTCAGATCAACATCTGTGGCGCTGAAGAAAAAATCCGGATAATTAATCTGGAGAGGCAACGATCAGAGAGAAATCTGTTAATGAAAGCTGCTTTAATGGAGAGATTAAAGTGATGAGGACTGAGGAGAAGGAGTAATGCAGACTGAGTTGTCAGCGAAGGTTTCAGGGTCATGAGGATCCAACTAGGTGAAATGATTAATGGAAGGCTGGTTGGATGAGAGCTGAAGATCAATTCACCAAGAAATCAGCTGTTGCACATGTCCTGATGGCCCAAAAGTATGTGACGTTTGTTTTAATGGAACCTTTCACAGTGTTGCACAAAGAAAATCACCTCAAAATTAAAACTTGAGTTAAAAACAAAAAAAGATCATAAAACAAATGAAAAAACACAAAAGATTTAAGCAAAAACAGTTTTAAATAAAAGGGTCTTCAGCTGCTTCTTAAAGATGACCAGACTGTCAGTAACACGTAAGGATAAAGGAAGTTCATTCCAAAGTCAGGGTGCAACAGCCTGGAAACAGCGATCACCTGGAAACAGCGATCATCTGGACACGTTAGTGGACCTGAGGGCTCGGGTTGGAGCATAAGGCTTTAACAGTTCAGTGATATAAGGAGGAGCTTGTCCACGTAGAGCCCTGAAAGTTCTAGTCAGGATTCTAAAATGAATCCTAAAGTTAACGGGTAACCAGTGCAGAGACATCAGAAGAGGAGTGATGTGAGCTCTTCTGTTTGCTCCAGGACATAGAGGTGAGGCTGCTGTCCACCAGTCCCTCCAACCACCACCACCAGCAGGCAAGGAGAGTGAAGCATCTTGCCCAAGGACACAAATGACACAGACTGAGCGGGGCTTGAACCTGCAACCTTCAGGTTACAGGGCGGGCACTTAAAGCTGTTGTAACGAATCTACAAACAAGGTTTTGAATGCAAACGTGGTCACGGACCACTCACCCCTCCCCTTGGGTATCTTCCCTGAGACGCTTCTGCCAGAGCCATACCATACCCGTTTTATGCCTAGAGCACATTTAAAAAACAGAATGACAGCTGAAAGTGCTGTACAAGAGGTACAGATATAAACATTGCACCAGAGAGAAACTTGATATCACCATACTAGTAAAACTCAATAAAAATGGAAGCAACATGAAACAGCGTATAAAATTACAACTACAATATAAAAGGTCAAATCACCTAAAACTAGAGGGGGGGCATAGGAATAAAACTCGTTATATAAAAACCAGAAGGCTACAAAAGTAGAAGGGAAAGAAAAAGTAATCACCGACCAAAAGTCAAGTTGTAAAAGTATGACTTCAGCACTGATTTAAATCGAGCAAGGGACAGAGCCTGCCTCACAGAGAGAGGGACTGTGTTCCAGAGTTTGGGGGCAGTAAATGAGAAGTCTCGCTCCCCACGTGATTTATTTTGGGGGTACATAATATGTGATCCACTGACCTTAAGGGACGCGAGGGAACATGACCAACTCAGACATAGGGAGAGGCTTGATCGTTCAGAGTTTTATAGACGAAGGTCAGAACTTTGAAACGTACCTCATGGTGTACGGGGAGCCAGGGAAGGTCTGCCAGGATGGGTGTGATATGACATCGTCTGTCTGAATTGGTCAGGAACCTGGCTGCAGCGTTTTGCACATTCCACAAATGATTGAGGGAGGAAACACTGACACCAACGAGGAGTGAATTAGCATAGTCCAGCCTTGAGATGATGAAAGCATGGATAACAGATTCCAAGGGCGGTCGCTTCAGTATCAGTTTTAGGCAAGTTGAGCGACGCAGTTGAAAGAAACATGATTTAACAGTGGTATATATTTGAGAGGCCATTGATGAATCAGAGTCGAGTTTGACCTCCAAGCTGGTTACACAGGGTTTAAGGTTTAAGGAGGAGAAAGATGAGGCAGCAGGTAAGTGAGGATTATTGCTTGGTTTGAAAAGGATTGCTTTAGTCTTGCTTTCATTCAGGCGTAGGAAATTAGAAGCAAGCCAGTTTTGGACCTTCAACAGACAATCCTGGAGCAGATCAGCAGCGCTAGGTTGGTTTAAGACCAGATAAATTTGACAGTCGTCAGTGTAGGTCGTAATTTATACCATGCTTAGCCAAGATTGTGCCCAGGGGGAGGATATAGATGGAGAAGAGGAGAGGACCCAAGATTGAGCCTTGAGGCACTCCCCAGGGGAGTGGCACAAAGGGGGAGGAGCAGTTGCTGATGTGCAGCTTATCTTTTTTTCCACCTATGTTCGAGTATTCTACACTGACGAGAACGTTCATGAGTGGGGTCCTTGACCAATTGCTGAAGGCCAAAGGAGTCCAGAACATCCAGGAAGTCCATCACCAGAGGCTTTGTCTGTCAGCAAATATGAATGTTAAAATCACCTAGGATAATACCTTGATCATATTTTGGGAGGAAGTCAGCCAAAACGTCAGATAATTAATTAAAAAGGCATTATTATGTTTGGGTGGAGCAGAGAGCACACAGCACAGGCGGGCAGAAATCCAGCTCAAAACTGGTCGGAGTCATAAACCCAGAGAGAGGTTTGAGAGGGAGAGTAGAGTTGTACATAGTTAGTAAACCCCCTACATGGCTGGAGAGCCTGGGCTCATTTAAGACCAAACAAGCCAAGGGACAGAGTTCTGAAAGAGAGGCCGACTCACCAGGTCCTAACCCTAACCCTAGCATCAAGGAAGCTCTGAGCGTCACTCACACGATATCCCCCTTGCTTGCCTCGTCGTCGACGCCTACTTCGATGCCCCGCTGAAAGCTGAGGAGGAACGTTGGAACCGTGATGAACAGCAGGTCAGAGGACCTTCTAAACTCAAAGCTGTGAAATTATGGGATCCAAGGTTTTGCCGGAGATCCAAGATGGTAAGTCGGTCATAGGAAACAATAGGACTGGAATCCACCAGTAAATAACTCAAAAGCAGGATAAATAATAAAAATAGCAAGAGCGGTAGACAGAAGGCTGTAGTATCAGGCGCCATCTTGGTTGCCAGAAAACCGCATTACCAGAGGAAACGAGCTAGCACTAAACACCAGTCCGTTTTCTAGATCCAAACATCTTTTGTTGACTTCAAATGGTGTTTTTCTTTTTGGGACTCTGGTAGTTTGTCCTAAAGTTGAAGTGGTAGCAGCCGGCTGTTTCTCCTTCTCTGATAAAATTGAGTGGAGAACCTCTCACACCAGTGGTGTTCTGTTGATAAATACGTGAGTGTGGAATGAATGGAGGACCCAGGGAAGTGCAGCGATTTGGTGAGACCAGGGGTTCCCAAATTGGGGGTCCCCAAAAGATTGCAGGGGGTCCCCACAATTTTGTCTTTGCTGAGGTTGTGAGGTTAGAAAGATTTTATTTGTAAAAATTACATTTATAAAATCCCAATAACACACCCTACAGTACAATCAGAACTCCATCTAAAAGTTATAACTCTGTATGTCTGTAGAAAGTTTGTAGCCTGTCCTGCCAGACTCGCCCTCTGTCTATTCTACACAGAGAACTAGTCTGGTAACGCTCCTATTCAAATAACCCCACCCCCTGAGAGTTCTCACCGAGCCAATCAGCGTTGAGCAGCATACATCACACACTGCGACACTCAGTTTCTCATAAACAACAAAGATGGCGTCTGAAGCGGAGTTCTCTGCGGCTCTTTCCTCTGTTCTAAATGACTTGGACGTGTCTTTAAAACCACAACAAGAATTAGCGCTAAAAGCCTTTCTTCTACAGAAAGATGTTTGTGCTGTGCTACCCACAGACATATATACGCAGACGCCTCGTGGACTGGCGCTGCCGTAGTGGCCGGCCGCCATCTTAGATGGGTTTCCATTCACCCCCAGTGCATTCATTTCTACTGAGGAAGGTGCTTACCCAGCTAAAAAACACATATCATGGTGTCACCTTTATTTGCGCTAAATGAGAAACAAGTAAATAAAGCTGGAAAGCTGGGGTTAACTGCAGCGCAGCTCGGCGTGAACAGTGAGAGGGAGATTGTTAGCAGTGCTCCTTTGACGCCATCTTTGACTACAGCTAAAAAACTACAGCGACCACATTTATTGTGTTTATGTGAGTAGGAGTTGGGGTTGGGGGGGTCCTGGCTTGTCTTGGACACGGGCAAGGGGATCCTCAAAGAAAAGGTTTTGGGAACCCCTGGGCTAGACCGACAACTGGATGGTCTGATAGTTGCTTTCAGCCTGAAACTTGTTATTGGCGGAGGTTTTTAGACAAATGCAAGAGAACCACTTTATTACATTTTTTTGTTTTCTTAATCTCCACAATATATATATATATATATATTCTGTACTATGTTAGAACGTTGTTAAGAGGCAAATATGCCATTGTAGCTTTAGCCAGTCTTGTTATTCCAACAGGTCTGTTTTAGATCAGTTCTGTTCCTCTGACCTGGACCTGAAATTTGGACACAAGTACTGGACCAGGTTCCTATAGAACTTCAACAACTACATTCTGGTTGGTTTGTGCAACAGTTGTGTTGTCCAACAGTGAGACACACACAACTGAGACATCATGGGACAGGAGCCCAACAGGTGGAAGACCAGAATCAGAACTTGACTTCACCAGTGTCATTATGTCTGAAATTTGAATTTTATACAGTTGTGTATTTGTCACCTGGTCTCCCATGGTGACGGGCTGGATGCCATAGAACGGCCTCATGGCCATTGAGGGGAAGAGGGGTGCTTCGTCTTCAGCAGGATGGGGGCGATGCAGATTACTCTGGTCTCTGAGGAGGAACAAGAAGTCTGAAAGTCTGCTGATCCTCCACCAGCCACTCTTCTGTCCTGCCCTCTCTAAATTGAGTGGAGGCTTATTGGTTCCTCAGATCGAAGCAGCTGGCAGAGAGTCTAAAAACAACAACTCTTGGAGCGCTGATTGTCGAGGAATTAGGTCACACTCTCAGTGATCCTCCTTGTCTGTTCCTGGGGAGTTTATGGTGGTGGGGAGCCTGAGTGTGTGCAGAATTTGATCTTAATTCATTTTCTACTGAGCTGCAGATGTTCTGCTGCTAATCGGTCAAATTAGGCTTTAATCTTTATTGAAGAGAGAATCAGACGGACTTACAGTCGGATCAAGAGTCAGAACCTCAGCAGAGACAAACTGTCCAGAGAGATGCAAACATCTGGACACCCGCAGAGGACTCAACAAAACCTCCAAGCTTGCTGTTTACTGTGTGTGCGTGCGTGCATGTGTCTGTGTGTGTGTGTGTGCGTGCATGTGCGTGTGTGTGCATGTGCGTGTGTGTGCATGTGCGCATGTGTGTGTGTGTGCGTGCATGTGCGTGTGTGCGCATGTGTGTGTGTGTGTGTGCACGTGCATGTGCGTGTGTGCGCTTGTGTGTGTGTGTGTGTGCGTGTGTGTGCGTGTGTGTGTGTGTGTGTGCATGTGTGTGTGTGCGTGTGTAGCAAGTGTTTCCAAAGGGATACATGTTTACACTTTACAATAAGGGTCCAAAAGTCATTTAGTAATGGTTAACTATGGATAAGTAATACTTAAATAATGCGTATGAGTCTATTAAGCATTTAGCAAGTGTTTCTAAAGGGATACATGTTTCTACCTTACCTAAGGTCAGGTAAGGGCTACCTGTTGACGTACACAGTACAGCATTAGTAAGTGAGTAATTAATTGTTTATTAATGCCCATCCAAGTAACATCCAAAATACAGGGTAGGATAAGTGGATGCATTAGTTAGCTGTTACTTGCTGCTTATTCACTGCAAATACACAACCATAGTAAATGATTACTTGGGTATTTATTAAGGGTTTATTAACACATCAACTATCATGGTAATTACTGCAGAGTAAAACACATGATGCTAAGTAATTAAATTTTATTTAATTCTTATTACTGCATTAACTAAGATTCAGTAATAAACAATAGTTAATGGCTTAATAATGCATTAAATAATATGTTTATTAACGCTATGTAATGCATAAAAGCAGTTGTTAATACTTTATGTAATGGTTTAGTAATGCTTAATAATGCACTAATTAACATTAATAAAGGGACCCTTATTGTAAAGTGTTACCATTATATTTGTATTTTAATTATCATGCCATACCATATGTCAGATTTTGTAATAAAAGCATAATAAAACATGTTTTTAGTAGGTTAAGCACCTTCCTCACTAGTAATAAATGTACTGGGGGTGAATGGTGACCAATCTAAGATGGCGGCCAGCCACTACGGCAGCTCCCGTAGGTAGCGACAGTCCACGGGGCGTCTACGTATATGATGTCTGTGGCGTTGCCGGTCTAAGTCACGTGACTCACGTGACAGCGCAAGATCTATCTAAACACACGGGAGGGGAGGGGAGTGGAGCCAAAGTGTGCAGCAGAATCCAGTCCAACAAACAGAAAATATGAATAAATATTTCTCTTTTCTACATTCTAGGTGATCCATGAGGTCCAAACCTTTAAAGGGATATTCCACCACTAAGTGAAATTTAGTCTGTTGCCATATTCCCCAGAGTTAGATAAGTAGGGAAAAAGATTTTGTAGCCAGCCCAGTCATGATCTGGCATTATTCTCTTAGCTTTAGCTTAGCATAAACAATGTAAGTGAATGGTAACAGTTAGCATTTGATGTGAAAACGTATTTAAAATTACTCAATAATGATCCTATTTTTTGGTGACCTCAATAATCATATCAACTGCAAATGACAATAATAAGTCACATGAAGGAATTACAGGAGCTTATTTAGGCTTTGGACTATATCAAAGCACTGCTGTAAGCCTCAGAACAAAAGACACCTACTTAAACCTAATTTATACATCTCCATCAGCTCCCCGAGGCAGAGACACGCATTGACAGAACCGTTTTGCTCTCGAACTTCTCCATCACCTGGAGAGTGCTGCAAAGCAGTTCCCCGCCAGGACAACAGAGGGCGTAGCGCTTTTCTGGGGTATCCTGTCATGTATCCGGTCCAAAATAGTGCATTTACAGTTCATATTTGCAGTTTATATTGTGCTTTTTTGCATTTCAGAGACTTTTTAACACGGACAAACTTGTCCCTCATTCTCCTCCACCTCTTCATGCGCTCGCCACCTCTAAACCAGGTTTCCCGTCATTTCCGTCCACAAATAAAACGCTTGCTGTGCATCTTTATACTCCTCCAGTCACGGGTGAATAAACGTTCATATTTTCAGAGTTTTACCGCGAGGTATTCTTCAAGCTGCTCCGTGTTTGTCGCTAGATATCGTCGGCTCTCTTTTTATTTTTTGAGGCGGCGATGGCGGAGCTGGTGACGTATTTAAAGAAGTGGCGTTCTGACCAATCACAAGCTTGCGCTCTCTGTCTCGTTGGACGATTGTTTAGAAAAGAGAGCTCGACTCCGTCCGACCTTGCAGGCCTGCTGGAGAGAAGTATAAATTAGGCTTTAGCCTGTCATGTACTCTGCTATTTTTAGATCAACTTACTATGATGTTCCATCAAAACACTGTACCTGTTATAAGCCTAGTAGCCACACATTTGTATTTACTAAAGTAGATGTCTTTTTGAATTTGAATGCTTAAAATGCTAATGCCCCTCCCTGGGCTGCCACCTTACCGTGGTGGAGGGGTTTGAGTGTCCCAGTGATCCTAGGAGCTAAGTTATCTGAGGTTTTATCCTCTAAAGTCACTCATGGCAAACAGGTCCTAGGTGAGGGATCAGACAAAGTGCAGCCCAAAGACCCCTTATGATGGTAAATACCAATGGAAACAGCATTCCCTCACCCGGATGTGGGTCACCAGGGCCCCACTCTGGAGCCAGGCCTGGAGGTGGGGCACGTTGGCAAGCGCCTGGTGGCTTCCACCCATGAAGCCCGGCCGGGCACAGCCTAAAGAGGAAACGTGGGTCCGCCTACCCATGGGCTCGCCACCCGTAGGAGGGGCCAAATTGGTTGGGTGCAGTGCGAGATGGACAGTAGCCGAGGGCAGGGACCTTGGCGGTTTGATCCTCGGCTACAGAAGCTGGCTCTTGGCACGTGGAATGTCACCTCTCTGGTGGGAAAAGAGCCAGAGTTGGTGTGTGAGGTTGAGAGGTTCCGACTAAATATAGTCGGACTCACCTCAATGCATGACTCTGACTCTGGAACCAGCTTCCTTGAGAGAGGTTGGACACTCTACCACTCTGGAGTTGCGCCCACTGAGAGGCGTCGAGCAGGGGTGGGCATACTTGTTGCGTCCCATCTCGGTGCAGAGGAGTTAAGTTGCAGCCTTGCAATCGGAAGGTCGCAGGTTCACAACCCGCTCAGTCTGTCGTTGTGTCCTTGGGCAAGACACTTAACCCGCCTTGCCTGCTGGTGGTGGTCAGAGGGACCGGTGGCGACCAGTGTACGGCAGGCCCCGCCTCTGTCAGTGCGCCCCAGGGCAGCTGTAGCTACAATGTAGCTCATCCCCACCAGCGTGTGAATGGGTGGATGACTGATTGTGTTGTGAAGCGCCTTGGGGGGTTGTAGAACCCTAAGAAGGCGCTATACAAATACAGGTCATTTACCAGATGAACGAGAGGGTAGCCTCCCTCTGCCTAGGTGTGGGGGGACGGGTCCTGACTGTGGTTTGTGCTTATGCACCAAACTGCAGCTCAGACTACCCTTTTTGGAGTCCTTGGAGGGGTGCTGAAGAGCGCTTCCTCCAGTGACTCCCTCGTTCTGCTGGGGGCCTCGTTCAGCCGCATGTCTTGGACACTCGGATGGCTTTGATGGTGGGGGAAGATGCAGACCTGGCAGGCCCAAACGTATTGTGAGGGTCCGCTGGTAAAGTCTGGTGGAGTCTCCTGTCAGAAGGAGTTAAATTCGCACCTCAGACAGAACTTCAAACATGTCCCGGGAGAGGCGGGGGACATTGAGTCTGAGTGGGCCATGTTCCGTGCCTCCATTGTCGAGGCCGCCGACTGGAGCTGCAGCCGCAGATTGGTTGGTGCCTGTCATGGAGGCAACCCCCGAACCCGCTGGTGGACACCGGCAGTTAGGGATGCTGTCAAGGTGAAGAAAGAGTCCTATCAGGTCCTTTTGGCCTGTGGGACTCCAGAGGCATGATAAGGATTTGTCGAGGATGACACCCAGACTTTTAACCTGGGGGGAGGGGGACACAACAAAATTGTCAATTGTAAGGGAGAATTTGTGAGCCTTTGATAGCGTAGATTTGTGCCAAGAAGAAGAATTTTGGTTTTTTCATCATTAAGTTTGAGAAAGTTTGAGGCGAACCAAGATTTAACTTCAGATAGGCAATTGGTAAATGACGATGGAGGGAGAGTTGAGTCAGGTTTGCTTTAGAGTTAGAGCTGGGTGTCATCTGCAAAACAATGAAAATTAATGTTAAACTTACAAAAGGTCTTACCAAGGGGGAGGATGTAGGTGATAAAGAGAAGAGGCCCCAGGACGGAGCCCTGGTGCACACCACAGGTAACAGGGGAAGGCTGGGAACTGAATGACTTAAGTCAGATGAACTGGGTGAGATAGCATGTGTTCCCCATGGTTGAGTGGGTTTCTTACAGACCAAAATTATGCACATCAGGTTAACTGGAGACTAAACTGTCCCCCGGTGAGTTTATTTTTGTCTCTGTGTCCCTCTGATGGACTAGAGACCTGTCCAGGTGTCCCCCACCTTATGGTAGGTGACTAATGGCGATAGACACCAGCTTGCCGAGACACTAGGAAATTAATAAGTGAGTTGGTTATTTCATGAAAAATTAAACCTTTAGAAGGTTTTTAATCAGCAACTTTATTTACTATTTTGCTTATTTTACCTAGTGTCATTTTATCTTACTTTCCAAAATTGTTTTGTTTTTTCTTATATTTATATTTTATTAAATGTTATTTTCACTCTAAAAAGTGTATTTGGCAGCAGTTAATGCAATGTAAAATTTTACTGAAATCTGAGAGCTACATATTTAGTTTAGGATCGTAATGCATAAATGTGGTAGAAAGCAACTTGAAATTGTCCATCTAAGTGTAAAGTAATTTTCTCATATGATCCAAAGTGCTGAAATTAAGTGGCATCAACAAATGCATATGACATTTGATGATGCCACTTAATTTCATCACAGTAGATATCTTTGCACCTTGGAAGTTGCCTTCAGCCCCATTTTCTAGCAGAGGGCACAGACACTAATCCAAGCGTCTGCATTGAAACTCATTTGTTCAAATGGAAACAGGTGCATCTACTGTGATGCTTGTTTAGTTGGGATTTATTATTTTGTTTAGTCCTGGGATTGATTCTGGTTTAGCCATTTTGGTTTAAGTGACTGTCTTGTGTGTTTACTTTGTGAAGTGCCTTGAGACGACTCTTGTCATGATTTGGCGCTATATAAATAAACTCAATTGAATTGGTTTCAGTTAAATCGGTTTAGCCCATGGTTCAAATGAAGAGAAAAGTACCACTGGTGGGACATTATCCAACTATTTAGACATTGTTCAATTAGATATTTTTCGAGACGCACTTTGAATTGTGCACCCTTATTGCATGTGAGCTGTTAAATTTTGTTTCCTTTAACAGTAGGTTACTGTGGCCAAGTGGTATGAGTGTCTACCTTGGGACTGGGAGATCTGGGTTCAAATCCCAGCCATGTCTTGGGGAATATTGAGTTGATTTTCTTTCTTTTTTTTAAATTGCTCCAAAGTGTTTTTTTATTTTAATTAACTTACTGTTTCAATTAAATCTAAATGAAAATTTGACTTTAATTTAACCATAAATCTTACTTTAAACAAACCTAATATAATTGTGTGTTACCAGTTGAAGAGATTTTTTTAAGTAGTTCCAAAGAAATACTTTTTTCTGTGTATGATTAAACACTTTTTCCAGTTTTATTTAGTAAATGTTTGTTTTTAAATTCAGTTATAATTAATTTGACTGCAATTTTGTGTTTTGCAGTTGAAGTTTTAATTAAAGGCCATAGCGACATAAAGTGGGTTTGGATCAAAGAAATAAAAACAACTTTAATGTTTTTGGAAATGGATTAAAGCCCTAAAAACACCTTCAAGTGTTTTTAGGACTCATCCTTCTGTTCTGAAGATGTTGGTGTGAGAAATGGTGGGCTGGACCAGAGCCTTCATACAGTTCAGGAGTGATAAACATTCTGCGTCAGTTTATGGAGCTGCCACATCTTTATAGATGTGCCAGGGTCATCTCGCTCCCAGATCAGAGCCACCCGGTCCGGATGAGTGTGCATGTGGACGTCCAGATAGTTCTTAGAGACACAAACATCAGACCTGATGCTGAAGAGGAGCAGGTCTCTGTGGTGATGATGATGAACCGTGGGACAAAAACACAACTCTAGTTGTTTATTGTTCAACCTGTTTGTCTCCGTCACTCTGATGAAAAACCCAAATCCTGATCTCAGATGAAATCAGGATTTAAAGTCTTTGCTTTGTCTTATTTCAGAATAAATCTGATTATTTTCAATCAGAGGATTTAGCTTTTGACACGAAGAGGGAACAGGTTTATGTGGCTGTGGTTCTAATGTAACTGTAAATGATGATTATTAGTATATTATAATAATACTATTATTATTATTAATTATTATACTGTTATTATTACAATGATTATTATTATTATCATCATCATCATTATTATTATTATTATTATTATTATTATTATTATTATTATTATTATTATTATTAATAATACTGTTATTATTACAATATAATAATAATAATTATTATTATTATTGTTATTATTAATACTGTTATTATTACAATGATTATTATTAATATTATCATCATCATCATTATTATTTTTCAGGCTCCGTCTGAGACGGGGTAGGAGACCTGCTGTGTTTCAGGAGGAATTCATGATCACTGGAGTTACTGATTAATGTGCTCGTATTGATCTCATCTCTGAGTTTATGATGACTATGAAAAACCATCTGAGCTGCTAGTTATAGTTGGTTAAGATGGTTGTAGGTGGTTTGATAAGTTTAATTCTGCTTCTTTCTCTCCTTCATTCATGATGACTCCAGATTTTAAATCCTGATATTATGTTGGATTTCCTGCAGTCTGTTAAATTGTCTGGATCTTCTCCGATTCGTCTGGAGAGCTGTTTTCTGAGAAGACATCAGCTTGTGATTCATTTAATTACATTCATGAACAGCAAAGCGACTACTGCTTAAGGGTCATTCCACCAAACGGGCGCCATTTGTTTGTCTCCAAAAAACTATTTTTGTTTAATTTTTTTCTAAACTGAATCAAGTCATATACATATGGGTCAAGCTCAAGGAATTTTATTTTTAAACCAAAGATGGCTGCCTTCTTTAAGGATAACAGGACTGTGTGTGTTTTTAGCATTAGCTTTATGAAACCTAGCCACATGGCATTCTAGCTGGTATGAAGACTCTGAGCAAAGTGATTCATCAGAAATTTGTTTCTATAACAAACAAATGGAAAATGGCCTGTATTTGGATAAAGTTTTCTAGATTTCTACAACCCCCCAAAGCACTTTACAACATAACCAGTCATTTACCCATTCACACCCTGGTGGGGATGAGCTACAATGTAGCCACATCTGCCCTGGGGCGCACTGATGGAAGTGAGGCTGCCGAACACAGGCGCCACTGGTCCCTCCGACCACCACCAGCAGGCAAGGAGGGTAAAGTGTCTTGCTCAAGGACACGAGTGACATGACTGCAGAAGCCTGGGTTTGAATTCTGCACCCCAACGATTACAGGGTGAACTCCTAACCCTTGAGCCACCGTCACCCAATGAATTAATTCAGTTCAGGGCAGCAGCAGCATCATCTGCCTTGTTTCCCGTGGTTGCCATGGTGACTCCAAGTATCAGTGGTGTTGTTAACCTCCAGCTGAAGATGCTCGGACCTGTGAGTTGGATAGAAGACCTTCCGACCCATGGGTTGGGTGGCTGACCACATCAGAACCAGGTATAGGTTTGTACTCAGCTTTTGAAGCTGAGTTGGATCATCTCTGTGATCCTTTGGTCTTCCTGGACTTGTGGTTCTAAAGGAAACTGACTTCATTTGAACTTTGATTGAACATTAATCCTAAAACGGATTAGAGCTGAAGATCCAGTTTGGGCAGCAGGTCTACAGAGTCATTATATAACAAAGACAAGAAGACCTGATCCCTATCAGATCTGATGTGGCTCATCCAGCTGCTGGTATTGGATTATAATTGGATTTAATCTGGCTGACACCAACAACAGGACAGAGCATGCATGCATGTGTGTGTGTGTGTGTGTGTGTGTGTGTGTGTGTGTGTGTGTGTGTGTGTGCGTGTGTGTGTGTGTGTGTGTGTGTGTGTGTGTGTGTGTGTGTGTGCATGCGTGTAACATCTGACACCACCAGTCAAACTGGTGCTGATGGTAATAATCATGGACCAGGTAGGTTCCAGTTCAGTCCTGTTAGGTTTAGTCTGCACAACCAGACCCTCCGGAGCTCCGTTTTTATTGATCCTGCCTGACTGACAGGAACTGATTCGGACCCAGAGGACGAACTGAGAGAAACTCACCGGACATGTTCAGTTGGCCTCCCGGGAACCAGCAGATCTTCCCGCGGCTGAGGTCACAGTTCCGAACCTGCTGGACCCAGCAGAGTCTGTCTGTGGCCACAGAGCCCCAGAACTGGTCCAGATCTGAGACTGAGAGCTGGTACAGATGCCGGTGGGGCAGAAGGGACAGCTGGGTGCTCCAGGTGCCTGGAGGAGAGGGGCGGGAGGAGGAAAGGCACCGGCTCCTCAGGGCTTGATTCTGCCCCAAGCTAGTCCCAATAACCTGCAGCGGAAAGGCAGGTAGGCTGCAAGGAGGGGGCGTGTCAACTGTGTGTGTTTGTGTCTTTGGGAGTGAGGGGGATGGGGAAGCAGAAAGGCAGGTGGGGCATGGGCTCCGAGGAGGGGCCAGCAGTTTGCAGCAGGTTGGACCTCCAGTAACTGTCTGGTGAAGTCCAATTATCAATCAGCTGTTTTTTATTTTTATTTATAAACATTTGAATCAGTTTTGGAACACAGAATCAACTTTTCCACAAATAAATCATCAATATAATCCTTAATCTGATTAATAATCTGACCACTGATCAATTTCTAGATTCAGAATTTAACACGTCACTTCTGACATTTGATCCTATATCACAAAAACATGGAAACATTAAAATATTTTAAACTCTGAATAAAGCTGTTGATCTGAACCAGTTGTTTATGTGTAAAATACTGATTCTTGTTCATCATCACCATCATCACCATCATCATCATTACCATCATCATCATTCCTATAATCATCATCATCATAATCATCATCACCATCATCATCATCACCATCATCATCATTCCTATAATCATCATCATCATAATCATCATCACCATCATCACCATCATCATCATTACCATCATCATCATTCCTATAATCATCATCATCATAATCATCATCACCATCATCATTACCATTATCACCATCATCATCATTACCATCATCATCATTCCTATAATCATCATAATCATCATCACCATCATCATCATTCCTATAATCATCATAATCATCATCACCATCATCATCATTTTACTTTTTGTTCTTTCTAAAACACAGATTTTTTACCTTTTCTGCTGACGTTTCGATCATCTGCTGTGAACTTCTTCAGAGCTAAGCTGCTAATGCAGCTTCACTTCCGCTTTTTACGTTTATCTGAAGATCACAGCAGATGATTGAAACGTCAGCAGAAAAGGTAAAAAATCTGTATTTTAAAAAGAACAAATAGTAAAACGATTAAGTAAAAGGTACACAGAATTAATGTACAGAAGATCATCACCACCATCATCACCATCATCATCATCACCATCATCGTCATCATCACCATCATCATCATCACCATCATCGTCATCATCACCATTATCATCATCACCATCATCACCATCATCGTCATCATCACCATCATCATCATCACCATCATCATCACCATTATCATCATCACCATCATAACCATCATCGTCATCATCACCATTATCATCATCACCATCATCGTCATCATCACCATCATCATCATCACCATCATCACCATCACCACCATCATCATCATCACCATTATCATCATCACCATCATCACCATCATCGTCATCATCACCATCATCATCATCACCATCATCGTCATCATCACCATTATCATCATCACCATCATCATCACCATTATCATCATCACCATCGTCATCATCACCATCATCATCACCATCATCATCACCATTATCATCATCACCATCGTCATCATCACCATCATCATCACCATCATTGTCATCATCACCATTATCATCATCACCATCATTGTCATCATCACCATCATCATCATCACCATCATCGTCATCATCACCATCATCATCATCACCATCATCGTCATCACCATCATCATCACCATCATCGTCATCATCACCATCATCATCATCACCATCATCGTCATCATCACCATCACCACCATCATCATCACCATCACCACCATCATCATCACCATCACCACCATCATCACCACCATGGTCACTATCATCACCATCATCCAGTTGACTGAGAGCCTTTAGAACCAAATGGGTCACTGACAGCAGAACTCAGAGAGACATAAAAACCAGTTCTGCTTCTCTTTGGGTCATGATGGTCCTGGTTTTACCTACATCACACAGATAGAAGAACATTCTGAGGGGAGGACAGAGCCTGGACCCAGAAGAACACCAAGGTTCCTGACATTAGTCCTGGAGGGAAACCACCACCTCTGTATGCTCCTGGGACACGACATGCCTGCTGTGATGTTACAATAACAATAATTTATTGTTATTGCTCAACATTTAGCATTTTATCATTTCAGGTTTTTTATGTGGGCTGTGAGGACTATTTTGTCCCGTGTCCTCCTGGCATGTTTGGATACGATTTCCTGTTAACAGGTTAGAATCTCTATTAGTCTTTTATCAATGAGGAGATGACCTCATAACCAGTTTAGTGAAGCATCTCATACAAACATGAATAATAAAACACAAGTGGTTTTATCTCTGATGCTGTTCATTAAAGCCGTTTGGTTTCAGATTAAAGCTGTAAACAGATTAGCTAAGAAGATTAGCTTCTTGTTTGTTTTTCTGATGATTTAAACCTGGAAACAAACATGTTGTCTCAGTAATCTGTCAGCTTCATTAGCCAACAATCAAACATCTGGAATCAACACATCTGTTCAACCATGGCAATGCTGGACTGCTCATTTTAACGGATGAAACAAACAAGCATCAGATTATCAACCAGTCATCATATAGGTGATTAAATACATTGTTCTAGCACAAAGGTGGGATTATTTGTTGTATAGGTCCTTTAATCTGACTCCAGGTCTGAACAACAACAGATTACAGCAGCAGCATCAATAACACAGAATTACCCCACTTCAAACAGGGAACTTTTATTCTGAAAAATCATCCAGTTGGAACCAGCCATTAGGTTTATCATTTAGAACAGAATGTCCCTTTATTGTGGTCATGCTCGAAAGTAAGACAGAAACATAAGGCCTGATTCAGACACGACTGAACATAAAACCTGTTAGGATGACCGATAACCAGGTCAGATTAGCAACCAGCTAGGATGACTCATTCTGGTTAATAATTTCCCTAAGTGGATCAGTAAAGAATGACTCTTTGTTTATATTTTCTCTTCATGAAGCGTGTTGGTTCCTGTTGGAACTTTGTGGCTTACATCCCAGCATCTGGTCTGCAGCAGGACACCAGCAGGTGTTGGACACTCTGAACACCAGACATCAATAATATGACGTTTAAGCTTCAGACTTTTTGTCTTTTAATCTTTTGTGAAGTACTTTGTGATGTTTTCTGTGAATGGTGCTTTATTAATAAACTTTCCTACAAATATTAAAAACATCTCAACAAATGTTAGTGTTCAGGAGGAGCTCCCTGTCTTTTCTTCTTCTGTGGTGCTTTCACGGCCCTGACTGGAGAACCGTTTCCAGAGGACTGAATCTTTAGGTTTAAGACATGAAGGTGGGTAGATGTTTCAACATGTGCTCAGGAGGATGCTGAGAGACCAAAGTAGGGGGAGGAGCTAAAAGAAGGTCACAGGTCAGAGGCGACAGCAGCATGTTGCCTCTGTTGCACCAGTTTCAGGTGAGCTTTGGTCTGCAAGTGAGCTTTGAGGAAGGTGAGGAGACGGAAGTGTTTTCCACAGTCGCTGCAGCTGAAAGGTGTCTCCCCGCTGTGGATGCTGCGGTGCCTCATGAAGCTGGAGGCCAGGTTGAAGCTCCTGGAGCACAGTGAGCACCTGTATGGCTTCTCACCTGTGTGTGTGTAGCGGTGGTCTCGCAGCAGTTCCTTCAGCCGGTAGCTCTTGCCACACACGTCACAGTGAAACGGCTTCTCTCCTGTGTGGCTGCGCTGGTGCGCTCTGTGCTGCGACTGGTTGGGGAACTTCTTCCCGCAGACATCGCAGCTGATGACAGCGTCGGAGGCGGGCAGTTCATGGGCGTGTTTACTGATGATGTGGTTCTTCAGGCAGCGGAAGCTCTTCCCACAGATGGAGCAGAGCTGCCCCTCTCCAGTGTGCGTCACCTGGTGGCTGCGCAGATTGGCAGCCTGGGTAAAGCCCCTCCCACAGGTAGAGCAGGTGTACGGCCGGACTTCCTGGTGCACTAGCTTGTGTCGCGTCAGATGACAAGCGTGGTAGAAGGCCTTGCCACAGACGTCACAGATAAAGGTCTTATTGAAGTGGGTTAGCCTGTGGGTCTTGAGCACACTGACGCAGGAGTAGCCTTTCCCACAGATGTCGCAGTGGCAGGTCTTCTCACCAGTGTGACGTGCCTTCACGTGCAGGTCGCGGTGGGCCTTGTGGTTGAATCTCTTTGGACAGAAGTCACAGATGTATGGAAGCAGCCCGTGCTCTTTGATCTCATGCTCACGGAGCTTCAGGATGCCGCTGAGCACCATGCCGCACACAGAGCACAGTGGGTGGGACTTCCTTTGGTGGTCAGTAAGCCGCTCGGCATTTGGAAACAGCTTGCTGCACCAGGAACACTGCATGAGAGTGTCTGCTCTCCGTCTGACTGTCCTCTCTCTCCTCTGGCTTCTGCAAGATCTCCTGATTTCACTCTCTTCTGCAGAGGCAGCATCAGCTGGTGGCGATGATGGTCGAGCATACTTGTGGTCATCGGAGTGAGGGGGAGGGAAGGAGGAGTGGCCCTTCATCACCTCAGAGGAACTGCTTCTCCTTCCACCTGAGACAAACACGGAGGATTGGGTAAAACTGAAGCTGTTCACCAGCAGGAGGCGCTGCAGCAAGTCAGTTAGCACATCTACACATCCTCGCTACACAATGCAGACTGAAACATGTCAGCTACAGCATCCATGATGAGTCATGGTGTTCCTCAGGGCTCAGCCTTCAGTCTCCATCAGATCAACTTACCTTCAGCGTCCTCATCATCGTCAGCGTCCCCAGGCAGTGACACCAGAAGACACTGTGGATCAAGAGCAGAGCTCTGAAATCAGAAAAGCTCCATCACTGATGGCTTTTTTTATCTTCAGACTGTTTCTTTGACTGCTGGATTCGCTCACTGACCCTGTCAACCAGGACGTAGGTGTGCTCTGGGGGGGTGATCTGGACACCTGCCTCTTCACCTGAATCACACAGAAACGTTAAAAACCACAAAACACTTCAGCTGCTTTACAGGAAACAGCTGAGCACCATCAGGAAGGCTGGAGGTCTCAGATCCAGTAAGACCAAAACAACCCCAAAACCCACCTGAGTTACCTGAACACTGAACTAACAGAACCAGATAAACCTTTGATGGCTTTGTTGCAGTTCCTTAGATCTAATTCCTATTTTTCCCCACGGACCTAGTTTTAATGTTCGGGAACCTTATCGTTGAGCTAAAATGACTAAAAGCAAATAGATTTAAACATTTCAAATTAAAGGTCAGATGCGTTCATATAAACATCACCTGTCTGAGCCGTCCCCTCACAGGTCTCCTCAGGCGTAGGTGGACCTTCTCCCACAGCTTCATCTTGCTTCACAGGGGTCAGCTCCATGATCCTCAGGATTTTATTTACAGCCTCCAAACACAGACTGTCCACCACAGCTCCCAGCTTCTCCTGAGAGGAGCAGAGAAACACCATCTTCATAAATATTCAGCAACACCGTCTGTCCATACGTTTTCATCTGCTTAACCAGGTCCGGGTCGTGGGGGGTAGACACCCCAGCAGACAGGCACAAACTACCCAAGAAACCAATACCAGCTCCTCCAGTGGGACCCTAGGATGTTCCCCAGACAGGCTGGAGATGTAATTGCTTTGAGGTGTCCTGGATCCAGCCTCCTGGATACCTGGAAGGGAGGATTACTGAATTTCGGTTTCACTTCCTTCTACAGCGGCGACCCTGCGATCAGAGATCGGCGACCCTGTCGCTCCAGCCTCCCGGAGGCAGCCAAGCAAGGCGAGCGCACAGCTTCTCCAGTCTCCTGACCGGGAACTGCTGCTAGACGCAGGCAGCCGGCTGCTCCCATCTCCCAGGGCAGCCGAGCCGCATGCTCACATGCGAGGCTGTAGTCATCCTGGCTGCCAGTAGAGCTCTCTGAGGGACACCACAGAAACACCGCAGCTCGTTGAGTTGATGCATGCTTCACTCTTGAGTCTCTCAACTACGTGTTTCTGTGCCCAAAAACCTCTGTTAGCTTTGGGTTAGCTACCTGGCTCCAAGCTCTGTTTAGCTTTGGTTAGCTCGTCGTAGCTACATTGGTTCAGTTTATGGGTGTCAATCATTTGTTCCCACCCTCACAGCTGTGCTAGGCTGCTGACCAGCCACCAAGTCCTCCAAACACACCCACGTCCTCCCGCTCCTCTTCCAGCTTCACTGGCTGCCAGTTAACTTCAGGGTTCATTTCAAGATCCTGGTTCTGGTTTCTAGGGCCTTACATGGTCAAGCACCATCATACATTGGTGATCTTCTCAGTCCCTACACCCCCAGCAGGTCCCTGAGGTCCAGTGATCAAAGCCTACTGGTTGTGCAGCGCACCAGGCTAAAGACCAGAGGTGACAGATCATTTGCTGCTGTGGCCCCCAGACTCTGGAACTCTCTCCCCCTGAGCCTGAGATCAGTGGACTCAGTGGTCTCCTTTAAAAAATCACCTGTTCAGGTGGCTTTGGTGGGACCTTCTGTTGATTCGTCCTGACTACCTTCTCTTCGTGCTGCTGTTTCTGTCTTTCTCTGGATCCTGTATTACCTTTCTTATTCATTTTGCATTCCTTCTAATTTTTAATGATTTTTTTAGGTTTTATTTTTATTTTTTGTTCTTGTGAAGTGCCTCATGATTTATCCTGAGAGGTGCTGTTTAAGCTGCTGAACTCTAAGGTCCACAGACAACATGTCAACTAGTTTTAAGTGTCCGGCCTGACAAGAATTAAAATTGATAAGTTAAGTTTTCTTATTACAAATGAACATGTTCTCGTAGAACCTGAGGGAACTTTTTCTTTCACTGACCCAATCTGATCTGATCCTCGAGTGCTGGAGAACACAATGTTGAGGAGGACTTTAACGTTGCCATGACTACAGGTCACATTCGAGTAACCGATTCCTTACGCCTCTAAAGACCAGTTAACTCGACGTTAACTGTGAGCGCGGTGACGACCGTGAGGTCATCTGCTCCTGGACTCTGAAGCTGTTAGCTACATTTAGCTAAAGTTAGCTTACCTCAACTTCCGGGTTTTGTGAGCTCAGAGACACTTTTTCGGCTGCGCTGAAAATCTCCAACACCACCGCCTTGGCCAGGCTGTTCACGATGAGCACCACCTCGTTCTTAAACGTGACTGAATCCGCCATGTTGAACAGCAGGCTAGTCTGTCTGTGGCAGTGGGCTAGAATGCTAGCTTAGCCCAACAACAACCGGAAATACAAACAGGAAGTGACGACATTGTCTTCTCCAAGCTGCTGGTGGTTGCTTTTTCAGTTATTCGTCAGCCGAAAAATCTTTTATTAACCTTTTAGTTCTGTTTCAATTTGAGGTTTAATTTATTTTTTGTTTTATTCCGAACATCTTTACAAGGTGTATGACAAGACCATCCAAAAAGCAAGCAAAACAATAATAAATAGCTAAATAACGGTGTTCTACTATAGAATAGAATATACTTTATTGATCCCACAGTGGAGAAATTAACTTGTCACAGCAGCACCAGCACTCAGAGGATAATTAGAAGAAAAATAAAAAAACAAAAATAAATGTATATACACATAGGCAGTAAATCACCAAACCACGAATAGAAAATGAGAAAAACTTGGGTGCCAACACTAAGCAGCATACAGGATAATACTAGTACAGCTTAAACTGAGGAGTTATACACTCTTACTGCAGAAGGGATGAAAGATCTGCGGTAGAATTCTGTTTTACCTCTGGGATGTCTCAGTCAGCCTCTGGAGGAGCTGTCCATAGTCTTCACAGTGGAATGCAGTGGGTGTGAGGAGTTTTTTAAGATGGAGGTCATCTTCCCCACCATCCTCCTTTCACACGTCTCCTCCACTGTATCCAGTGGGCAGCCCAGAACCGAGCTAGCTAGTTGTTCATTCTCTTCCTGTCTCGGTCAGAGCTGCCTGCAGCCTCCTACATTAAGTGACATGCTCGAAAAGGAGTGGGAAGAAGTACACATTTATAAATTCCCACCCCTTTTCCACAGATCATAACCTATCCAACTAATGCGCCTAGAAATCCTGTCCATAAAAGTTATGAACAGAATCGATGACAAAGGGCAGCTTTGGCGGAGTCCAACTCTCACAGGGAAGGAGCCCGACTTACTGCCGGCAATGTGGACCAAGCTCTGACACCGGGCATACAGGGACCTAACAGCCCATATCAGAGGGCCTGGTACCCCATACTCCTGAAGTACCCCTTCTCCAAATCTACAAAACACATGTAGATTGGTTGGGCGAACTCCTACGCACCCTCCAGCAGCCCCCCTAAGGGTATAGTATTTCCTCTGTGGGGGCCAACTGCCCCGGGAGAGGCGGTTGGCTGTGGCTGCCTAGGAGCTTCTTGTGCTCCTCTTGGTGCCATGTGCTGGTGCCTGGGCAGCTGCTGTCAATCCTGCTGCTCCCGGTGCAGTTGGCTCCTTTTGATGGCGTTTCCCTTTTCTTTGTTGCCTATTACATCTGTACTCAGCCAGATGTCCTTTCGTTTTAGCTCTTGACTGTGCGTGCGTGTGTGTTTGCATGGGATGGGATTGGGGGTGGGTGGAGGGAGATATAGCTCTTCCTGAATACAAGGTTCGACTATCCGACGGACCCTCCTCTCCAGGACCTCTGACTTTACCAGGGAGGCTCAGGAGTGTGATCCCCCTGTAGTTGGAACACATCCTGCAGTCCCCCTTCTTAAATAGGGGGACCACCACCCTGGTCTGCCAATCCAGTGAAACTGCCCCTGATGTCCATGCGATGCTGCAGAGCCGCGTCAGCCAACACAGCCCTACAACATCCAGAGCCTTAAGGAATCTCATCCACCCCTGAAGCCTTGCCACTAAGGAGTTTTTAGACCACCTCAGTGACCTCAGCAGCAGAGATTGGAGAGCCCAACCCAAAATCCCCGGACTTTGCTTCCTCACTGGAAGACGTGTGATTGAGGAGGTCTTTGACGTACTCCATCCACCGATCCTCAACGTCCCGAATAAAGGTCAGCAGCACACCGTCCCCACTGTAAACAGTGCAGGTAGTGCACTGCTTTCCCCTCCTGAGGCGTCGGATGATGGACCAGAATTTCCTTGAAGCTGTGCAGAAGTCTTGCTCCATGGTCTCACCAAACTCCTCCCACGCCCGTGTTTTTGCCTCTGCAACCACTCAAGCCACATTCCGCTTGGATTGCTGGTACCCATCAACTGCCTCTGGAGTCCCACAGGCCAAAAAGACCTGATAGGACTCATTCTTCAGCTTGACAGCATCCCTAACTGCCGGTGTCCACCAGCGGGTTCGAGGGTTGCTGCCACGACAGGCACAGACGGCTGTGGCCACAGCTCCAGAGTTACGGAACATGGCCCACTCAGATCAGATAAGACAACAACAAAGTCGATCATCGAGCTGTGACCTAAGGTATCCTGGGGCCAAGAGCACATATGTGTAGCAGGATGATATCACACACCTGCTTTCAATGAATTGATTATCAGCAGAGGGTGCAGCCTATAAAAAGACTGGGTTGTTTTTCTGAGAGATGCTCCCTCCTGCTGTCACTGTCGTCCTGGCCGTGGAACACTGGAACAGCTCTATACCCTTGGGGGGTCCTGGAGGGTGCGTGGGAGTTCGCCCAATCAATCTACATGTGTTTTGTGGATTTGGAGAAGGCGTTCGACCGCGTCCCTCGGGGGGCCCTGTGGGGAGTACTTCAGGAGTATGGGGTACCAGGCCCCTTGATACAGGCTGTTGGGTCCCTGTACGACCAGTGTCAGAGCTTGGTCTGCATTGCCGGCAGTAAGTCGGGCTCGTTTCCGGTGAGAGTTGGACTCCGCCAAGGCTGCCCTTTGTCACCGATTCTGTTCATAACTTTTATGGACAGGATTTCTAGGTGCAGCCAAGGTGGTGAGGGGATCCATTTTGGTGGCCTAAGGATCAGGTCTCTGCTTTTTGCAGATGATGTGGTCCTGTTGGCTTCGTCAGAACGTGATCTCCGGCTTTCACTCGAGCAATTCGCAGCCGGGTGTGAAGCAGCTGGGATGAGAATCAGCTCCTCTAAATCCGAGACCATGGTCTTGAGTCAGAAAAGGGTAGAATGACTTCTCCAGGTCAGGGACGAGGTCCTGCCCCAAGTGGAGGAGTTTAAGTATCTCGGGGTCTTGTTCACGAGTGAGGGAAGAGTGGAGCGGATTGGTGCTGCGTCTGCAGTGATGCGGGCATTGTACCGGTCTGTCGTGGTGAAGAGAGAGCTGAGCCGAAAGGCGAAGCTCTCAATTTACCGGTCGATCTACGTTCCTACCCTCACCTATGTTCACGAGCTTTGGGTAGTGACCGAAAGAACGAGATCACGGATACAAGCTGCCGAAATGAGTTTTCTTCGCAGGGTGGCTGGACTCTCCCTTAGAGATAGGGTGAGAAGCTCGGCCATCCGGGAGGGGCTCGGAGTAGACCCGCTGCTCCTCCACATCGAGAGGAGCCAGTTGAGGTGGCTCGGGCATCTGATTAGGGCACGTCCAACCGGGAGGAGACCCAAAGGAAGACCCAGGACACGCTGGAGAGATTATGTCTCTCAGCTGGCCAGGGAACGCCTTGGGATTCCCCCGGAGGAGCTGGCCCAAGTGGCTGGGGAGAGGGAGGTCTGGGCTTCCCTCCTTAGGCTGCTGCCCCCGCAACCCGACTCCGGATAAGCGGGAGAAAATGGATGGATGGATGCTCCCTCCTGCTGCTATTGGCTCCAGGGCACTCATGATGGTGCTGAACCGTCAGGTCTGTCTTCACTGCAGACCTGAAGGACAAACTGCTTTTGCTGCTGGTAGGCTGGAGTTTTCCCAGTACCAGGGCTTTCTGATGTAAAGGTGGTGCGTATTCAGTTCTTTTAAAGCCTATACACGCATTTACACTGGCTAAACTATCATTCTGTTGCAGTGAGGGATTCGCTGATGTTCTGCTTGTACCTAAAGGTCTGCTGTTCTGCTTTGGCTCAACTGTTCTGCGTCTACCCAAATGGTCTGCTGTTTTATGAGTAGTTTCCGGCTCCGCCGAGGAAAGGACACGAGGTCCCATGCGGCAGCTTGGGTGTGAGAGCGGCCAATCCAGTGTGACCGAGTGGATCGGATCCACGGCTGCCAACGTCATCACCTGCTCCAAAGAGACTGTGGTGGGACGCCACTCGGGTCCAAGGAGGACCACCCCCTTAGCGTCTCCAACGAACAGGAACTATTAGCGCTGTTTAGCTCGGGCGTGCGTGTGTGCTGCACACGCCTGGCACACATTGGAGTGGGACTGATTGGTTGTTTTAGATACACTTGTTTTTATTTATTTTAGACACAAAGACTTGTTGGCTGTGTTTTAATCCTTTCGTTCTTTTATTGCAGGCTGTTTGCTTCCATTGGGGTACCATCGGCTCTGGTGACGGGAGTTTTTTTCACGTGTGTGTGTGTGTTCCTTCACCGTGCACTTCCTGGATGCATGGCACTGTGACGGGTGACTTTTAGTTTGGTTTGGTTTGTATTTTGCTGGCCAAATTGGACCCTGGTAAGCTTCAGCCTGTGTTTATTAAATATTAGTTTCTTCCTTTTTATTTTTATAAATAAAACCATGTTATTAGTTGGACCACGTCTCTTGCCTAATCTGTAGAATGGATCTGTGTCGTCCTTATTTCCTGGGGTGCAACTCCCCAGGTGGTGTTGTGTAAAACAAATTGGTTTCAACCCTTGTTGCCACATATGGACACCTTTATGCCTGAACATGGCGTTCGTTATGGACAATCCATGACGAGCACAAAAGTCCAATAACAAAACACTGCTAGAATTCAGATCAGGGGAGCCGTTCCTCCCAACCAAACCCTTCCAGGTCTCACTGTCATTGCCCATGTGAGCATTCAAGTCCCCCAGCAGAATGACGGAGTCCCCGGAAGGAGCGCTCTCCAACACCCCCTCCGGGGACTACAAAAAGGGTGGGTAGTCTGAGCTGCAGTTTGGTGCATAAGCACAAACAGCAGTCAGGACCTGTCCACCCACACGTGGGCAGAGGGAGGCTACCCTCTCGTTCACCGGGGTAAACCTCAAAGTATAGACACCAAGATGGGGGGCAACTAATATGCCCACCCCTCCTCGGCACCTCTCAGTTGGGCCAACTCCAGAGTGGTAGAGTGTCCAACCCCTCTCAAGGAAACTGGTTCCGGAGTCAGAACCTCTCAACCTCGTACACCAACTCAGGCTCCTTCCTCACCAGAGAAGTGACATTCCACATGCCGAGAGCCAGCTTCTGTAGCCGAGGATCAGACCGCCAAAGTCCCGCCTTCGGCTACCACACATTGCACCCGACCCCTTTTGCCCCCCCCACGAGTGGTGAGCCCATGGGTAGGGGCACCTCTTTGTCTATCTCCTCTTTGTGCTGTTCCCAGCTGGGCTCCATGGGTGAAAGCCTGGCCACCAGGCACTCGTCAACATGCCCCACCTCCAGGCCTGGCTCCAGAGAGGCACCCCGGTGACCCGCGTTCGGGCGAGGAAACACTGGTTCCATTTATGTTTTTCTTCATAAGGGGTCTTTGGGCTGCACTTTGTCTGATCCCTCACCTAGGACCTGTTTGCCATGGGTGACCCTACCAGAGGCATAAAGCCTCAGACAACTTAGCTCCTAGGATCATTGGGACACTCAAACCCCTCCACCACGTTTAGGTGGCAGCCCAGGGAGGGCATTTTAAATAGCAGTTGAAAATCATCCCTAAAACAAAAAATATGAGTATCATCAGAAAAAAGAACAAGTTTGAACAATTTGGAAACTTTGCAGATGTCATTGAAAAAGAAAATTTTTGGGCCCAACACTGACCCCTGTGGAACTCCACAAGCAATGTCCAAACACAAGGAGCAACAATTATTGATCTTCACAAACTGTTGCCTGTTATTTATGTAACTTGCCACCCAATTAAAAACAATCCCCCTGATGCCATAATGTTCCAGTTTTTTTAACAATATTTCATGATTTATTGTATCAAATGTTTTTTAAAAAATCTATAAATATCCCCGCAACAGAGTGTTTGTTGCATTTGTGAGATATTGTATTGAGTCTAATAAAGCCAGTGATGTTGATCTACCAGATCTAAATCTATACTGACTGTATGAGAGTACTTTACGTTTGCCCATACATTTTCGAGTCGGTTAATAAACAATTTTTCAAAAATTTTGGAGAATTGTGGTAGTAAAGGTCATTAAAAGAGGTCACTAACATTAATGTTTCTTCGGTGTGTAAGTTTGCCTAAACAATGTCGAACTCCGTAATTTTCTCTGGTCCCCTGTCTGATCGTATCATTGACAACATGTTTAGCTGCATGTTGTCCTTCAACTGCTGGTTGTCTAGGTGGTGTCCTGAAAACGTCGGTTACATTGATTATTGGCTAACTTTTGGGGGAAACCTGGTCTGATCTGAAGCTATACGGTATCCATCCATCTTTGGATGGAGCAGCTCTTCTTTCTAGGAAAATGGCAAAGTTTATTAGTCCTCATTGACAACCCAGGGTTCAGACCAGGAAGCAGAGTCTTAACCCATCCCTCTGCAGCTTCTGTATTGTTACTGTGACACCCCACAATTAAATGTGGTTTATTGAACATAAGATCTATATTTTCAAAGACTTTGTTAGTTCATGATTTGATTTGTGATAATCAGATTTCTCTGCTTTGTCTCAGAATTCTGGCTGCAACAAGAGGACAATGTTAGTTTAAATGAGTCGACTCCTTCTAATTATTTAAATCAAATCAATTCAATTCTGTTTATTTCTATAGCACCAAATCACAACAAGAGTCGTCTCAAGGCACTTCACAAAGTAAACATTCCAATACAATTCTGTTCATTAAGCCAATCAGTAAAAAAGTTTCCTATATAAGGAACCCAGCAGATTGCATCGAGTCACTGACTAGTGTCATTGTCTTTTCAGCAATCTTCATACTAAGCAAGCATGTAGCGACAGTGGAGAGGAAAACTCCCTTTTAACAGGAAGAAACCTGCAGAGCTGAAATAACAGAAAATAATGCAATTAGAGAGTAGTGGTACAAGAGAGTAGCAGAGTGTGGAAAGTGGTCAGTATGTCCTCCAGCAGTCTAAGCCTATAGCAGCATAACTACAGAGATAACTCAGCATAACCTAGCCTTTTAGATGGAGGCAGTGGGAGGCAGGGCCAGGGAGAAAAGTCTTAACAACTGTAGTCCCCTCTGTACACTCCACCTCCCTCTGCTCCCCACTCGTCTAAACCTGGGCTAACATCAGAATTTAACCATAAGCCCTATCAAATAGAAAAGTTTTGAGCCTAGTCTTAAAAGTAGACAAGGTGTCTGCCTCACGGACTAAAGCTGGGTTAGTTTTAGCTTCATCTAAACCTTCAACTTGTATCTTAGACCCAATCCCAACCAAATTATTTAAAGAAGCATTTCCTTTGGTTACTGCCCCCATTTTAGATATAATTAACCTATCCTTAGTAAATGGATATGTACCGCAGGAGTTTAAGGTTGCTGTAATTAAACCTCTACTTAAGAAACCTTCTCTGGATCCAGATGACCTCATGAATTATAGACCAATATCTAATCTCCCATTTTTATCTAAAGTCCTTGAGAAAATAGTGGCCAATGGAGTATGTGAGCATCTAAACACTAATGATCTGTTTGAGGAATTTCAGTCAGGTTTTAGAGAGTATCACAGCACTGAAACCGCATTAGTGAAAGTTACAAATGATATTCTCACGGCCTCAGATAAGAATCTTGTGTCTGTTCTGGTCTTGTTGGACCTCAGTGCTGCTTTTGACACAGTCCATCACAATATTCTCTTAGAAAGGCTTGAACATGTTGCAGGGATCAAAGGAACAGCGCTAGGTTGGTTTAAATCTTATTTATCTGACAGATTTCAGTTTGTTCATGTACATGAGAAATCTTCTTCATACTCCTGAGTTACTTGTGGAGTACCACAGGGTTCAGTACTTGGACCAATTCTTTTCACTATATATATGCTTCCAATTGGTAAAATCATTAGACAACATGGGATAAACTTCCACTGTTATGCTGATGATACTCAGTTATATTTATCCATAAACCCTGATGAACCTAATCAGTTAGGTAGACTACAGGCTTGTCTTGAAGACATAAAAATCTGGATGACTCTAAACTTTCTGCTGTTAAATCCAGACAAGACTGAAGTTATCATCTTTGGTCCAGAACCTCAGAAAAGGAATCTGCTTAGTCAGTCACCTGATCTAAACGGTATTAAATTAGCCTCCAAGAACAAAGTAAAGAACCTCGGTGTAATCTTTGACCAGGACATGTCATTCAAATCCCACGTTAAACAGGTTTGTAGGATTTCCTTTTTCCACCTTCGGAATATTGCTAAGATTAGAAGCATCCTTTCCAGGAGTGATGCTGAAAAACTGGTTCATGCATTTATTACCTCAAGGTTGGATTACTGCAGTAATTCATTACTATCAGGAGGTCCACAGAATGTAGTCAAAAGTCTTCAGCTGGTCCAAAATGCTGCAGCTAGAGTTCTGATGAGAATTAAAAAGAGAGACCACATCTCTCCTGTTTTAGCTTCCCTACATTGGCTGCCAGTTAAATTCAGAATATATTTTAAGATCCTCCTTCTCACATATAAAGCTCTTAATAATCAAGCTCCATCATCAGTGATCTGATTGTTCCATATGTTCCTAACAGAGCACTTGGCTCTCAGACTGCAGGTTTACTGGTGGTTCCTAAAATATCTAGAAGTAGGATGGTTAGCCCAGGTTTGGATGAGTGGGGGAGTAGAGGGAGGTAAAGTGTACAGCAGGGAATACACAACGCAATACAGAGGAGAGGAGTCCAAGACCTGACTGGACAGCTATATCGACACACAAAGACACAGTCACACATTCCCAACATCAACCACAAGACATAACGCGCCCAACCAAAAGATACACAAGAATGAATGCAATTGACCCATTCACACGCCCTATAGAGACTCTGCTCTCAGGTCCATATACCGATGTCCAGAGGGTGCAACCAATCTCCTGACCTATACTTGCTTGACAATGAGCAGACCACCCCACCTACCGCAGGATTAAGCAACCCACCACCCCAGACCTCTACAGGATGGCCAGCTCCAACTCCCAGCCTCCAGCCCTGAGCAGTGAACAAACAACAGGGGTGTGAGACGACCCCAAGTCTCCCTCCATCAGCTCCAATGTGGTGTTGATCCATGTTGTTATAGAGTGCATTGGAAACAGGTGGGGGCGCAGCACAGACATTCTAACTATGTTTAAAGGATTCTGCTATTAGTGTCAAATAATCTAGTCCAGGTATTGTAATTTTGGAGCTGGATGGGTTTCAATGTGGTCTAGATGTTAAAAAATGCAGTAATCAGTCTTCTTTTAAACTTTCACAAGTCAAACAAAGTCTCACAAATTACAAACTTTGCTTTACGGACTCTGCTATTAGTCTAGGGTACCGTAATCTCATCCAGGTTTGAAGCGTATAGCTGTTGTAATTTTCTAATACGAACAGATTAAAAATTCTCATGTAGTGGAAAACTTGGTTGGAATTGCCCTTTTCTAAAAGGGAACCAGAAATGGGAACCAACTTCAGCTACGATCAACATTTTATAAGATGTCCTGGGGGGCTTTTTGTAATTGGTCGTTTCTGTTGTTGAAAAAAAGACAAAGGTCTCTGATGTTCAAAAAATATGAATTTTATTTTCCCCCAGTTGAACCTCCTGCTGTACATACATTTAATACTAATAGTAATCATTTTAAACATTTAATTTACATTCAGAGCCAAACTGTAAAACACAGAACTCTATAAAAGAGTAAATAAACTCCTCCAGACAACACAAAATATAAAAACAACTTTTCTCACAATACAAACAAGCACAAACAGAATCTTCATAATTTAATTCTTCATGAATGGCCTGAGATAAACATAGGAAATGGTCCAAATAATGAAAATGGTTCAGGTAACATACAATGGGCAAATGGACCGAGTCAGGAGAAACCACGCAATGGTGGCTCAGCGGTTCACCCTGTAACCAGTGGGTTTCCAGTTAAAACCCAGGCTCCGTCTGTGGTAGTTGTTGTTTCCTTGGGCAAGACACTTCACCCTCCTTGCCTGCTGGTGGTGGTTGATGTAGCTCACCACCACCACTGTGTGAATTATTGTACTGTAAAGAGCTTTGGAGTCCCTCACCTATGCAAAAGTGCAATATTACTTCTTATTATATCTTACCAGCCCAAGTCATCGGAAATGTGACCCGAGTCACAAGAACGGCTCGAGTCACAGGGACAGCCCGAGTCATGGGAGCAGCCCAAGCCATCAGAACTGTGACCCAAGTAACAGGAAAAGGCTCAAGTCACAGGAAACGTAACCCAAGTCATGGAAAACATGACCAGAGTCACAAGAACAGCTCTAGTCATGGAAAATGGCTCGAGTCACAGGGACAGCTGAAGTTATGGGAACAGCCCAAGTCACAGGAAACATGACCTGAGTCACGGGAACAACCCGAGTCATTGGAAACATGACCTGAGTCACAGGAACAGCTGGATTTATGGGAAATGATCCAAGTCACAAAAGCAGTTGCAGCTTGACTAGGAGCTTGACGCCGTTGGTGTTTCTGCTGGATGCTTCCTTCTGAAGGATTCAGGTAATTTCACTCCTGTTGTAATTTCTGATGGTTGATCCTGAACCTCCTCAGGTCATCCCCCATGGTCCCACCTGTCTCTTTAAGCCCCGTCTCCCTAAAGCAAATGCTCTCTTCTGATTGGCCAGTTCCTGGTTAACTGTGAGAGCAACACTTTGATTGTATCAACATCACATTTCAAATAAACTGTAAAAAATAAAAACACTAATTCAGTTTTTTTCTGCATAGCAACAGATGATGTTGTAGCTGTTCATTGGCTGAGCTGCCTGAAAGAAAAGCCAATGAGATTCCTGTTCTCTCCTCAGACTCCTCCCACTTTCAGCTGCTTTCGTCTGAGTCGCTGCCACTCTGACGCTGTGATGAGGAGGCGGTCCTCGTGGAGCCGCCGCCCTCCTCCTGCGGTTGTTTGGCGGAGCTGGACAGGTCAATTGCCACCTCCTCCTCCATCTCCTCCTCTGGCAGGTCTTCCACCTCCTCCTGAGGCTCGCTGGTTCGCTGGTCCGAGGCATCACAGAAGGGTTCCGATCGGGTTGAGTCAGACGCCGGAGGAGTTGAACACTTCTTGGCCATTTCCAGAGACTTCTTGTGCATACCTGTGTGGGCGGAGCCAGAGCAGGTTCAGACTGCAAGTCAGGTTCAGTGTTTCACAGAAAACATCAGATTGTTTGTTTCAACATAAAATAAAGTCAGCATAACTTCATTGGGTCATGTGAGCAGATCAGCTGGTGTTAAGTCAAGTTTATACTTATCTGTCTGCAGAGGTGCGGATACACGGCGCCATACCCGTAGATCCAAGGCCTCTCCGACAGGCACGCAAGGACGGACTGAGTAGAGCCCAATTATTTAATTAGCCTTTTTCAGCTGAATGCAACAGAGCGCACGTCTGTGATTGGTCAGCCAACAACAGGGGCGGCCCCTTCGCTCCCTTTTGTAACAAAAGTTTTTGATCCAAGAGATCCAGCGGTTCCAGCTCAATGAAAACTAGCTTTTTGTCAGCCATTCTTTCTTGAATGGATTTGCTTTAATAAACTTTATTTAACTTTATTTAACAAAATAGGAACAATGGAGAATATCACAAGAATCTAAAGTTTAAATTTTAATTCACACCTCCTTACAAGCTGATGTAAATAGAAAAAGAAGAAACGAGTTTATATAGCGCCTCTCGATAAAAATCAGAGTGCGTTTCACAAGAACAATTAAAATAATAAAAAGATTTTTTTTCTAAATCAAAAATGGGAGAAAAAAAACTCTCCTCATCCAGACACGTGACTGCAGTGGTCTGGCGGAGAAGTGCTTCACCACACCGACGGTCACGGAGAAGTAAAGAAGTGCGCGTGAGCGCTACCGTGCTGACGGATAAGTATACACTAGGCTTTAGTGTGTGTGTGTGTGTGTGTGTGTGTGTGTGTGTGTGTGTGTGTGTGTGTGTGTGTGTGTGCGTGCGTGCGTGCGTGAGTGAGTGAGCAAGTGTGTATTGATGCCGGTGTGGTGTATATGCGTGACACTGACGTGCATGCGGCTCACCGAGCAGCCAGGGAGCGCAGGACCCCATCATGCCGTTCTTGGCGGAGTTCAGGATGGATTCCGGTAGCGGGATGGAGTGCCGGACCATGGCTCCGTACAGCCCGTACTCCGCCATGACGCTGCTGCGGCCCCAACACTTCTCCCGCTTCCGCCACTTGGCCCTCCGGTTCTGGAACCAGACCTGGAGCACAAGAGCAGCAAAATAACCTTCACCAAACTACACAGGTCAACAAATCACACAATAAAAAAATAAAACATGAATGAAGCAAAAACAGCAACAGGACAAAAATCTGAAAAAAAATTACATATTATAATAAAATGAAAGATTAAATAATTAATTAAATGAAAATGAAAGCTAAACCTAAATAAACAAGGGAGGAGAATCACAAACGTAATCAGGATGAAACAAAACAAAACATAATAAATACATTTAAAAGTTGAACAAATCATTAATTTACAAATATTTTGTATTTAGTTTTTTAGTTATGAAATATAAAACAATAATATAGTTTGAATATAATTAATTAACCCTTTGATCTGTAAAATGTAGAAAACATCAAATAAAATAAAAACAGTGTTTTTCTCTCATTTTAAAATTCACGTGTAAAGATTTTCCTCTGTTAAAAAAACATTTTATGATTTCTTTTCTTTTTGTTTCTGATGACAGAAACACTGACTGATGACGTCAGACCTTATCCGCGTGTGGACTCACCTGGATTCGGTCCTCAGGAAGCTCGGTCTTCAGGGCGAGCATCTCTCGGGCGTACACATCCGGGTAATGAGCTTCATGGAAGGCTTTCTCCAGCTCCTCCAGCTGATGGGACGTGAAGACGGTCCTGCAGAGACCGGAACCACAGCCGTCAGTCTCAGGTAAACTCACCTGAACACCTCACCGAGCTGCAGGCACGGTCAGTTCAAAACGTTTTATTAAAAATGAAAAATCAGATATTATCCTTAATCTGTAATCCATGATGTCTAAGCACATTTTTAATTTTGTACTATGAATTTCGTTAAACTTTATTATTTTAAATTAATTTTTAACAGTTTCTCTTTTTTTAGAATTGATCTATAATTTTTTCAAGCCTGCTGTTATTAATGATTTGATCTAATATCACATTTTAAAAGACTTTGATGTACACGATCTTTTCACAACATTTAAATAATTATTTATTGCTTAAAAAGTCACATTTTGTGTTCAGATGATTTAAATAATGTTTAAGTTTAAAAGAAAAACGAAGCTTTAATTATCTGGTTATTGGTAAATAGATCATATTTATAATTACATCAAAATGTAAATTCCTTCACTGATTTATTCCAGTTTTAAATAAAAATAATTGATTTAGAATATAAATCATTATTTTAAGCAAACATTTCTGATCGAATAGTTTTTTTTAAATAGATACAAATTATTATTATTATTATTATTATTATTATTATTATTATTATTATTATTATTATTATTATTATTATTATTATTATTTACAAAAACAGCTTCATAGAAAGTAAATGAAGTGGATCAGGCTAAATGACATAAATGTTGATTTTTATTCTGGACGGAACCGAGCCGGATCCTCCTCACCTGTGTCTCCGCTTCTTCCTCTTCTGGGAGTTTCCGGAGCTTTTGGACTCGTTTCGGTCCGACAGAACCTCTTCATCTGCGGAGCGGCAGAACACAACATTGGGTCTTTCATGGAGTCACAACAAATTACTGAGACGGACCGAACCGAACCAAATATGACTTAATCACAACCACAGAAAAAAACTAGTTCAAGATAAAAAAAATCTGGTTCTGGTTCGATCATGTTGTTTTGTTTATTCAAGTTAATTTAATCATAAGGTCCAAGTCTTTAGAGCCCTAGCCGAACCAAAATTAATTATTAATCCAAACAGGTTCTGGTTCCGAGACGACTCGTACCGGAGTAAGCGTCCCTTTGGGCCTCCAGGTTCTGCAGGTAGTGGGCGTCGGGCCGGGCCTGCAGCAGCGGCAGGTGGCCCGGTAGGAAGCAGGGGGTTCCGGTGGGCTGCTGGGCCGCCAGGCTGCACAAGAAACCGAGCCCGAGCGGGAGCGAACCGCCCGGGAAGGAAAACCCACCCAGTCCGCCCGTCGGACCCTGCGGCTCCGCCCCGGGCACGGAGCCCACCGCCAGGCCCGAACCAGGGGCGGAACCGGGCTGCTGCCGCGCCTGCAGGTCAGACTCCAGGCCCAGCAGGTCGGTGATGGCAAACCCTTTGGACCGGAACCCGGAGCTGTGCAGGCGAGCCTTGTCGATCCCAAAGCCCGGGGAGAGCATCTTGACCCGCGGCTTCTCCTCACTGAGTTCGGTCATCCTGATCAGATTAGATGGTACCGGACCGGCAGCCCGTCCAATTTATAGAACCCGGGCGGCGGCAGGGGCGGAGGGGCCAATCAGCGAGCGCGTGCTGGGGGCGGGCGGGGGGTGGGGGGGGCGTTAATCCCAGGAGATTAATTGCCACCAATTTCCCTCCAAAACGATGCGTGTGTGTGTGTGTGTGTGTGTGTGTGTGTGTGTGTGTGTGAGTGTGAGGGGGGGGGGGATTAAAAATAAACACAAAATCTAAACAGTTTTTGTTATTTCTCATTATTATTATTATTATTATTATTATTATTAGTAGTAGTAGTAGTAGTAGTAGTAGTAGTAGTAGTAGTAGTAGTAGTAGCAGTAGTAGTAGTAGCAGTAGCAGTAGTAGTAGTAGTAGTAGTAGTAGTAGTAGCAGTAGCAGTAGTAGGCCTAGTAGTAGTAGCAGTAGCAGTAGTAGTAGTAGTAGTAGTAGTAGTAGTAGCAGTAGCAGTAGCAGTAGCAGTAGTAGCAGTAGCAGTAGCAGTAGTAGCAGTAGTAGTAGTAGTAGTAGCAGTAGTAGTAGTAGTAGTAGTAGTAGTAGTAGTAGTAGCAGTAGCAGTAGTAGGACTAGTAGTAGTAGCAGTAGCAGTAGTAGTAGTAGTAGTAGTAGTAGTAGTAGCAGTAGCAGTAGCAGTAGCAGTAGTAGTAGTAGTAGTAGCAGTAGCAGTAGCAGTAGCAGTAGTAGCAGTAGCAGTAGCAGTAGTAGCAGTAGTAGTAGTAGTAGTAGCAGTAGCAGTAGCAGTAGTAGTAGTAGTAGTAGCAGTAGTAGTAGTAGTAGTAGTAGTAGTAGCAGTAGTAGTAGTAGCAGTAGTAGTAGTAGTAGTAGTAGCAGTAGTAGTAGTAGCAGTAGTAGTAGTAGTAGTAGTAGTATCAGAAGCTTTTAGTCAGAAAATAATTGTGTTTTTTATTTTATCAGATTAAAACTCTTCCAGCTTTCATTAAAACCACAAGAGCAAAATAGAAAAAATGTTCAGAGTTAAAATAAATAAAAACCAGCAGAATCAAAACTCAGGTTAAAATCAGACCATTTCCTTTATGAGCATCTGAGTCTGTTAAATATCACCAACTTGAACAGAAACGGTTCGTAGAATAGCTACAATAAACAGATGGTTGTGTTAAAATAATTAGACGAAGCGTATTTGTTTAAAAACGGACAAAATGTGGATTAAACATAAATATTTGCAGCTGATTTACTGTTTTGAACTTTTTATAGTGAACATTTTAATTCCATCTAATTCATTTTTAAATTCATTTATTTAAAAATGAGTTGTAGTTTTGTCTCTGCTTTTTGAAGCTGACAACTAAAATCCCTTTTACATTAAATGCTTTATCCAAAAGGGAACATTTCACTCCAAATGAAACTGGTATTTAACATTTTTAAATGAATAACCTGACAATTCTTCTATTTTAAACATGCAAACATCCATTAAACCATCAAGCTGAGAGAAACCCTGAATGTGTTTGATAAATGAAACCATTTAAAAATCAATAAAAGTGCCTAATAGCAATAATCATCTGTGTTCTGTTTTGAAGAAAGAGTCTGAGTGTGTGATGATTTAAAATGAGCCTCAACAAACGTGCTGATTATTCAAAATTAGAATAAAATTAATAGCATAATAATAATAATAAAATAATAATAAGAACATAACAACAACAACAATAACAACAACAATAATAATAATAATAATAATAGAAATTTAAAACTATATTTCATTATTTGAAGCTCTTCACTGCAGATTTGGACAAAATAAAAATAACTGAATCAAACAAATTTTTGACATGTTTTATTCTAAACCTTTAGTTTTTCCTTTTCAGGACAGTTAAAGTTTGCTTCTGGGTCCGAGGCTGAAGCAGAACTAACAGCATCCCGAGTGCACCGACTGGCTCAGAAAACCAGGATTTGACTGATTAAATATAATCTTTAGAGCATAAAGAGTTTATTTTAACGACGCTTCTCATTAATGTGAAACTGTGACGTCAACAGAAAGAAAAAGGAGAACAGAGACGGATTTAACATCTCTCTCAAATTTGCTTTAATTATCTCTGATAAGCAGATTCCTCCAAACTAATTGCTTTTTAAACCCAGTTGACCATTTTTACCTTCTTAAACACATGAACACACACTGGGAGCGCCTGCCAGCCTGCCAGTCAATCCCCAGGGATTAAAGTCCAACTTGGCCCTAATTTCCACAGAGAGACTTTCATCAGGAGATCCTGACCCAAACCCAAACAGCTGCACATTCACTAACACAAACATCTGATTCTATTTACAGTAAAACATCAGATTCTGCAGTTTTATTCATAAAACCAAACTTTATTTATTTGTTGTGTGTTTTATGATGTTGTCACATGTTCGTTAGAACACACCAAGGTTACATCATCACATTAAAACACCTGTTGTTAGTTTTATTTAGTCTTTGTTGTCATTTCATCTTTATTGTTTAAATCCTAGTTCAGTTTTAAGTGTCTTGTTGTGCCATTATTTTGTAATTTCAGCTCTTATTTTGAAGGTCACAAGGTGTTCTGTGTGGTGATGATTTCGTTTCCTTCCTGTTAACGTGATTATTCTCTTTGTAGATGTCCAGTGGTAAAACAACAAACTTCCTGACTTTTGTTTTATTGTTTTTGTTGGAATTCTTCGTCTTGTTTATGTTTGTTTTTTTAATGGTTAAATTCCTGATCCTCATGACGAATTTAACCGTTTCAAACATCGTGTTGTAGCGTGAGGGCTATTGCCACATATTCAAAGATGGATCAGTAAAATGTAATAATTCATATAAATATGAATTATTAATCTTAATGATCGTTGAATGTTAATTTAACATTAATCTAGGTTCTTTTACCTGTAAGTAATCCACACACTTCAGAAGAATTCAGACAGAGTCAAGAAAATAGTTATAAAAATAAATTTAATACTATATTTCTCAATCAATGATGACACGGAACAATTACTATGGATGATGGTTCTAAACAAGATACTGAGACCATTAATGAGGTGATGTAGTGCAAGCTAGATGAGGTTGCCTAATCAGCATTAAGTGTCTTAGATCCTATGACGTCTGGGTTAAATCAAATCTGGATGTTTTAACAAGTTATCAAATTAATAAAGACCATTTGACACCAGCGTGCAGGGCTACTTCACCTTGTGTGTGGAAGCTCCCGGTGACTCAAGGGTCAGAGAGGTCGTGGCTGACGTGTGTCAGTGAGGAGGCCTCAGGCATGGAGCTGTAGCAGGCCCGGATGCGAACCGATGGTCTGGGTGACTTCCAGGTGACTGCGTCGTCTGGTGGATTTGGTTTAGCTTAGAGGCAGTTCACAAAAATAGTTGATCTCGATCAAAAAGAGAGGATGGTTCCTTATATTATTAAGTATTAAGCGTTGCTTTTCCCCGGCCGGTTGTCTTAGGCTCACCCCTTTGGGAGGAGGTGACCTAGTCAGGAGCTTGGTTTGTTTCAGGAACTCCTTTAGGAACTCCTTTAGGAACTCAGGAAGTGAGGAGTTCTGGCCGACACGGGAGTTTTATTATTCTAATTGTTTATAAATTTGAGCAAATCAAATTTGGACACATTAGAGTAGGCGTTACCAAGTTACCTCAGACACCAGTTTCATCAACACTTAAGGATGAATCAGCATAATGTGGTGTGACTTCTTAACTTAATGTGAGTGTGAATTAAATATTCAAACACAATACTATTCTTTGTGGATATTTATCAGATGATAATTAGCATTACTTGAATGAATCCTAAATGTGTAATTAAAGATATGAAATACAGGAACAACATTCATTTTAACCATCATTCTTATTATTATATGATGATTCAAACAGTATGATTTATGCATTCAGATTATATTTGTAAAAGTATTTCACGAGTCAGGAAAGATGAACTTTATTCGAGAAAGATAGGAAAGTCTTTGCGAAATCCTTGAGTTTCTTCCTCGAGTCGTGATGTCGCCTGCTGGATAAGCTAGCGGCACCTAGACCAAACTAAGATAGATGTCTCTGGGCAGATACCAGAGTCTCTTCAGCAGCCTTGGCTGCAGCCTGTAAGTTAAAGTGTTACACAGTTCATTTAGGAGAAAAACTAAGGGTTGATGTCGCTACAAATCCCCCCCTCCAAGGTCATGGGGTCACGGGCAGAAGACCCCGAGACGTTGGACCAACCAATAGGCCCTGTGGACTCAGCAGAGGGAGACAAAGTCAGTTCCATGGCTCCAAAGCAGCAGGAGTGAGGGAAGCAAATCTCACTCAGCAAAACAGTCAACACAACTTGCAATTAGGAGCCAGCAAATTGTATTAGAGCAGCAAACCAGAGGCAGGAGGAGACGCAGGCCAGGGCCAGGCGAAGAAGCAGGCCAGGACCAGGCGAACCACTGCGAAGCCGGAAGGAAGCCAGGAGACAGGAACCCCCCCAGCGAGAAGACCAGGACACCAGAGCAGGAGAGCAGCCGATGTCAGGAGTGGCGAAGAGGGCAGGGATGTCGTCTCAGCCAACGAGGACCACTGGTAGACTCAGCACATCGTGAAAGAGGACACACACAAGTATCAGGTTCATAGACCCCACCACTGATGTCATAATGGAAAAGAACAAAGCAAAAAAAAACCTATATGTAGACTATATGTGCTATGTGTCAGTTTAACGCTAAGTGTATGTTATGTAGAATACTGAAGGGTGCAGAAACATTAACCTGAATGTATGGAAAACGTGCAGAAAAAAAACAAATAAACAAAGTAAACAAAAACCTAGAATAGGAGTAACGTTTATGTTTAAGTGTAAGTGCAACTAAGGAAGAGCCAATAAAAAGGTCAGTGGCTCATAACAACAAAAAAAAACCTCTAAGATAAAGAGAAAAATATAAAAGGAAGTGTGTAAACCTAATAAATGTCAGTAGCGGAATAAAATGTAAGGAGAAAGTCCAAGAAGAGCGGTGTTAGGAAATGTACAACGTTAAAATTAGAAGCAACTCAATGTTAGTATTAAAACCTATATGTGTATATTACACAAAGGGACTAACAGAGGACATGAATCAAAATTGAATCAGTAAATCAAAAAGATTAGAAAATCAAACTTAAAACACTCTCTAAGAATTCAAAAATAATAAAAAATGAATTTGGGATCATCATAACTACTCTGTAGCAGTCATGAAATCAGTTGTCATCACAGATCTTCAGAACCCACAGCATGACAGCATCACAACAACCAAGTCTGTACGTTACGATAAAACATGAACAACAGTCATGCACACATCACACACACGAACAGAACTTGGGAAACTGGAAACAGAGAACAGAAGACCTGTGAGAAAATCATCCCCCCATTAACGCCATAGAAGGTAGAACCGGAGGCGGTCCTGGAGGCGGAGGAAGAGGTGGAGGAATTACAATTTGTGATGGAGACCGAGGGTTAATAATCTGTGGCGGAGGTTGAGCTGGCACGGCAGCACTAAGAGGAACCACAGGCTTTAGAGCCACGTTTAGACTGTTCCCCAACACACGGATCGAGTCCCCCACGGGGGTCAACCGTGCAGAGAAGTGACAGAACAGTGCGTACGCCAGCCCAAGTGACAGACAGCAGTTGAAACATGTAGTGAGAAAAATAACAGAGTCAGAGGAGGACCATGAGTAAGTCACAGGCTGGAAGCTGAGGCCAGAGTCTAAAGAGAGCTCATGGAGAACCTTGTCTACAGCACTAACTCGAACCATGGTCGGACCGTTGAACTCAACACGTTTCACAGTGGCAGGAGACAGAGCAAAGGAGATGTTATCATAAAAAGGAGAAGTCTCAACATCAGATTTATGTTCATCTGGATCCAAATAGTACAGAGAGACCTCACCAATATGAACCACGGCACCACGAGGGACTGACACCCACAGAGTCTGGGATGGCAGCTCCACCCTAGTGGACACATCGTGGCGATCATAGTAAACCTCTGCTTCAAGTGCGGGGGTATTAACTAACCAACGCTGACCCACGATAACAGCAGTAGTCTGGAAAATGTGAGAACGAGGTGTAACAGTCACCGGACATCTAGAATTCTTTGCCATTTCCACAATACCACACAAGCTCGTGGTTTGGTTGCGCAGAAAAGGGGACCCAGGACAAAGGAAATGAAGGCCACGAGTGAGAGAACACACGCGCAGGTCAGGGACCAGACGGACGTCCGGAGTGTCACCATGAAAGGCGACCACCGGTGGTGCCTGCAGTTTAACGTGAGTGTCATCCACCCAATTACCAACATTGACCACGTCCTTGAGGCGGTAGATGTCCCCTGGGGACACGACTGGCAAATTGATGATGAATGCTAACTCCCTAGCATCTGGGTCAACCCGAAGCGGTATAGCACTACCTAAAGAGAACGCGAGGTGAGTCTGAAGGGCAATGACATTCCCCTTTACAGATCTGCCAAGTGCGGTTCGGACCATGTCCAAGGACACCAAATATGGAGGAATCCTCCCCATGAGGAGGGCGTCTATAGAAGCGCTAACATCTCGACTAAAGTCCGACAGGCAAGTGGTCAGCATCTGGGTGTGAGCATAATCAACCGCAATGAAGGAGCGCAGTTCGTTCGCCGCCTCGAGGGTTTTTCGCAACATTGCACTGTGCGTGTTCAGGACCACCATAGTGTGATGTTCGGAGACGCCTAGCAGCCTCAACGCTCACTGTTGGCGAAGTGCTAGCTTACGCAGGGAAGGGAATTCCCTGTCGAGCTCGGCAACGTGACGACGAACCGTTTCGATCCTCACAGAGTTGACGGATGAGAAGCCTAAATTAAAGAGAGTACTGATTGTATTCGCAATGGAGAGAAACTCGGGGAGAAAACGTTTCTCCCTGACGTGGGCACCTGAAAGTTCAGAATTGGATACCGTGAATTTCTGTAGCTGGCGCAGCATGTGAGAGATGTCGGCCTCAGTGTGCCACATCATAGTGCGAGTCCAATTGGTACCTGTCTCAGACAGTTCACCGAAGGGACTGAGCAGTTTCCGAGCACATGCCACGTCAGGGTCAAATTTAACGAAAACCTTTTGAGTGAGCAGACGGTAGTTAGTCATTAACAGGTCTGGGCGCTCCCTGAGGGCGATACCCGAGGAGGGCCCTGGCTCATACAGTTGTGGTCGTGAAGGCCGAGAAGGAGGTTTAGCTGCGTCGGATGCCACGAAAACACATGCAATCAGCATAAGGTACCGTGTTAGGCCTGAGATCTAAAATGTCGGACGGCGGAGACCGTGAGCTGACGCGGGAGTGGACTGTTGAGAATCCGGAGCAGGGACGTGCACTGGTGGGGACTCTGACGACGCGCAGATGCCTTCAGGAAGAACGGAGTCGATCTGTAGCAGTACAGGGTGACCTTTAACCCCCCCTATGGCAGGCGAGGAGCCAACCGCAGGGTGGTGGTTCTCAGGTGTAGACTGTAATGGTACAGGCTCAGCGCGACCTTCGACCCCCCCTTCGGTAGGTGGTGATCCAGCCGCAGGGCGAGGGGTCTCAGGGGCAGATGGTGACGGTGCAAGGTCAGAGCGACCTTCAACCCCCCCTTCGGTAGGTGGTGGTCCCACCGCAGGGTCAGGGGTTTCAGGCGCCGAGATGACGCAGACGCTGGACCTGGCATTGACCACAGTAACACCAGACCGACTGGGCATATGGGAGGCTCTGACGTTGTTAACCACACCGAGAGAAGAAAGTAGTTCCTGGGAGAGCTCCATGGGCTCCGGTTGAGATAACCGAGTCCAGAGCTTCGACCCACGGAAGTCAAGAATGGGAGCAAAGCGATTGATCAGATCTTTGCCAAACAAGAAAGGAAAGGACTCTCGGTCAGACACAAACACGGGATGGCGCACCGACATGCAACCAACGGAAAGGTCAAGAAAAGACACAGACGACAAGGTCATCGAAGACGACGAGTAAGGACTGATGTCCACTGAGCAGGGTGTGAGTGTCAAGATACGACCTTGGTCCGCCGCAGCCAAGCGGAGGCTTTCCCAAAGAGAACGAGGCAAAATAGAAATGTCTGAACCGGTGTCTAAGATAGCATCACAGGTTTGTGACCCCATAAGGGTCACAGGAATGTGAGGCTTCAGGTTGGGACCTTTGCGGATGATATTGCATAGAAGCTTCAGCTTAGGCTTTGGTCTGTCCAGCGGGGAGGTGTTGCTCGACCCGTAGACTGGTGTAACGGAAGCACGAGGGCAGGTGCTAATGGACACGACCTCACCAGACCCCACTGGGGTCTCAGGTGTCGTTGGACGCATCACTGGGGCAGGAGCCACTCGTGGAGGGTTCTTCTTTAAGATGGAGACAGGTGCAGGAGGCAAAGGTACAGGAGCACCTGTACCCAGACCTGCAGAAGATATGAGCAGAACGCTCTTAGCCTCAGGGGACCTGCTATCTGACCTGGCTCTTGGCCTTGGGGCGGGACTGTGGCTCGCCCTATCACGGCGCGGTGAATACTGGCCAGAGCGAGGGCGGCGGTCACCTGAGCCAGATGACCTCCTCCTGGAGGAGTATCGGGAATCCCTCTGTTCATTAAAAGAGACGCGGCGTCGATCACGACCAGGGCGCGGAGAATTGTGGAACCCCTCACCAGCCGGTGGGGGACTCCGAGCCTTGGTGAACCTTCTGGACCTGTTAGGGGGAGAACTAGGAGGCTTAAAAGACTTGTTAGAGTTCTGGGCTTGTGAGTGAGCTCCCGGCCGATAGCGATGAGAGGACCGTTGATTACCTTTGCGAGTCTCCTGCTCCGATGCCCCTTCAAGTCGTAGCGTGGCTGAATCAGCTCTCACTGCTAGGACTGAAGCAGTATCGGAAGAGGATTTACCCACTGGTTTAGTCCTCCTGAAAAGATTACCTGCCATTGTTCTGATCACACTCATGGAGGTCGTCCCGACATCCACAGTACCCATAGGGTTGCAGTACAGTGCATGCAAGTTTTCCAGGAACAATTCTTTGAAACCTTTGTCTTCTTCCATCCCCGGAGAACATTCCGACCCAAAGTATGCCTCAAATAGCCTCAAATAGTAGGTTTGAGGGTCTTCCAAGCGACCCTGTTTTATACCCATAGCTAATTTCAGACCGGCTTCCATTGCAGACCCCGCATATTCCTTCTCAATAGCTGTTTCCAGCCGGTTGTAATCATTTCTGATTTCATCCAGCTGTCGGTCAATGAAGTCTCCCACAGCGTCGGAGGTGAGTCTGATCAGGAAGATTTTGTCCTGGAGGCTTGCACCAGGATATCTGTCAAAATGATGGCGGAGCGCGCGGAGATAAGCACGAATGTGATGGGAATTTCCCAGACGAGGATCGAATCGTTTAACGCTTTGAGCCATCCGATAAATGTCATCGGTTGTAACAGCCCGAGGCAACACGCTGCTGATAGGATCTGGACCTGGAGCAGGTTCCACAGGAGGAGGTGGAAGAGGAAGTGTCCCCTCTCCCCGACCTACAGGAGTGGAGGAAGCCTTTGCTTTTGCAGCTGCCAGCTGCTGTTTTAACTCAAGAATCTCACGATCTTTGTCCTTGATCACTAGTACCCCTTGTTTATGCTCTGCAGAAAGGTGATTTAGCTCTTCTGTTAGTTTAATGACCCTCTGGTCTGCAACATGCTTGTCTCTCATAACTGTTGCTACAAGTTTCTCAGTGTTAGTCTTGTCCTGTTTCAGGGTTGCTATTTCACTAATCGACTCAGAGTTAGCAACTCTGCACTTCTGCAACTCCTCTCGTGCGCAGCCGTGAGTCGTCACCTCCATATTCCAGAGCCTGGCTAGAAGGATAGAAAAATGACCCAAAGCTTCGGTGCGTACAGTTGCTTTAACTTTCTCTGTGCCCTTGAAAACCAATTCAGCTTGGTCCTTCAACAGGTTCTGTAAATCATATGATGAGCATTCAGTCACATGATCGCTGAAGTCCATCCATCCATCCATCCATTTTCTCCCGCTTATCCGGAGTCGGGTCGCGGGGGCAGCAGCTTAAGGAGGGAAGCCCAGACCTCCCTCTCCCCAGCCACTTGGGCCAGCTCCTCCGGGGGAATACCAAGGCGTTCCCAGGCCAGCCGAGAGACATAATCTCTCCAGCGTGTCCTGGGTCTTCCTTTGGGTCTCCTCCCGGTTGGACGTGCCCGGAAAACCTCACCAGGGAGGCGTCCAGGAGGCATCCTAATCAGATGCCCGAGCCACCTCAACTGGCTCCTCTCGATGTGGAGGAGCAGCGGGTCTACTCCGAGCCCCTCCCGGATGACCGAGCTCCTCACCCTATCTCTAAGGGAGAGCCCAGACACCCTGCGGAGAAAACTCATTTCGGCCGCTTGTATCCGCGATCTCGTTCTTTCGGTCACTACCCAAAGCTCGTGACCATAGGTGAGGGTAGGAACGTAGATCGACCGGTAAAT
>SSNS01000381.1:190682-205682 GCA_006937985.1 Aphyosemion australe
GCTGATTCATCCTTAAGTGTTGATGAAACTGGTGTCTGAGGTAACTTGGTAACGCCTACTCTAATGTGTCCAAATTTGATTTGCTCAAATTTATAAACAATTATATAAAAAAAAAAACTCTAAGATAACGAGAAAAATATAAAAGGAAGTGTGTAAACCTAATAAATGTCAGTAGTGGAATTAAATGTAAGGAGAAAGATCAAAAAGAGAGGATGGTTCCTTATATTATTAATTATTAAGCGTTGCTTTTCCCCGGCCGGCCAAACCAAGGAAGCATAGCTTGTTGTCTTAGGCTCACCCCTTTGAGAGGAGGTGACCTAGTCAGGAGCTTGGTTTGTTTCAGGAACTCCTTTAGGAACTCCTTTAGGAACTGAAGTGTTCTGGCCGACACGGGAGTTTTATTATTCTAATTGTTTATAAATTTGAGCAAATCAAATTTGGACACATTAGAGTAGGCGTTACCAAGTTACCTCAGACACCAGTTTCATCAACACTTAAGGATGAATCAGCATAATGTGGTGTGACTTCTTAACTTAATGTGAGTGTGAATTAAATATTCAAACACAATACTATTCTTTGTGGATATTTATCAGATGATAATTAGCATTACTTGAATGAATCCTAAATGTGTAATTAAAGATATGAAATACAGGAACAACATTCATTTTAACCATCATTCTTATTATTATATGATGATTCAAACAGTATGATTTATGCATTCAGATTATATTTGTAAAAGTATTTCACGAGTCAGGAAAGATGAACTTTATTCGAGAAAGATAGGAAAGTCTTTGCGAAATCCTTGAGTTTCTTCCTCGAGTCGTGATGTCGCCTGCTGGATAAGCTAGCGGCACCTAGACCAAACTAAGATAGATGTCTCTGGGCAGATACCAGAGTCTCTTCTGCAGCCTTGGCTGCAGCCTGTAAGTTAAAGTGTTACACAGTTCATTTAGGAGAAAAACTAAGGGTTGATGTCGCTACAGTGTTGATGATGTAACAAGTAAACTGTGTCTTCTTTTCTAGCTCTGACAAAAAGCCACAGACTACTCAGAAAGTTAAACGTCGCTATCATGCTGTAACGTGTTTTGTGTTGTATACACATCACTCCATGATACTTTTTGAAATATGTGGGCCGTCCTTCCATTCTGAGCCCACCCACTCCAGCTGTTTCTCTGCTGAAATGGAAAACCTCCAGAGCCATGTCGAGTCGACAAAAGCAACTCAAAGTGAAGATCAGGATGGCTGCTGCTCCCTTTCTCTCCCCCCACTGCCTGTTTTTCTCCTGCAGTCAGATACAGATGCAATGCATTGTGGGTTTTTTCTACCAATGCAGGTGTAGTCCTCTTCTTTTGAAAGTCAACCTTACTCGTCTTTTTAATACATCTGCAGTGGTCTCTAGTCGGAATTTCAATTCAATTCAATTCAACTTTTTTATTTCGAACATGCAGCACTGTCAAAGATTACACACACAAAGTACAAAAAGAAACAAAACAAAACAAAATAAAAAAAAACAAATAAGGCTAATTTTACGTATCTACCAATACCAATGCCTTTAAAGTCATACTCTGGGAAAAAGCACCGGTGCTCCTGTTTCAGGAACTAGAAGTTAGCCACATCAGAGTTGATCTTCAGACGGCAGGATTTGGAGCCTTACTTCCTGATATCCAGGCATCACTCCTCTGATTGGCTAACAGCAACACGACTCTACCACTGACTGTTTGCTCTGCAACGTTGATGTTTTATCTCCACTAATAACACAAGCCTGGAGGAGTTCTGCTGTGTGGTGGAGTTGCTAATGCCAATGGTTAGCTTCTACTAGCCCAGACGTTCTCTGCTGTTTCCTGGACGTTAAACCAACAACAGCCTTCCCCGTCGTGAGTCAAGATGGGTGAGTCCATGAATGTTAAGTGACAGTGTGATGTAGATCTGTCAGGATTTTCTAGTCCTAGAGTTTCACCTAGAGTCTATTTTCTATCAGAAGCTAATGCAGCAGACAGGCCCGTCGCAACAGGGCAGGCAAACAAGGCAACTGCCTGGGGCCCCGAGCTGGTTAGGGGCCCCAGACAATTACTATTTATGAAATAAACACAGTAACAAACTGTGTAGGTTCGGCGCACTGGTCCCACCGCCCCCCACCCCCACCAACTTGGGGGCCTCCAGTGCGCTTGCGCGGAGCGCTCTCTTGGGAAACAGGAGGGTTCAAAGTAAATTTTGATGGGTTGGGGGAGGGGTCATGGGGGGCCCCTCACAGTCCATTTTGCCTGGGGCCCCCAAATGCCTTGAAACGGCCCTGGTAGGAGATAGGTGTAGGAGACCATTTTCAGGTTCAGCCTGCATGAAACGCTGTGTGAACGTATTCTGTCTCTGCGAGTGACCTCAGAGTTGATGGATGGAACCAGAGTTCGTTGGACCCTTTTTTGGTTTCTCTGCAGCAGAAAAAGACGAGTTGACCCTCTGAATGGATCAAACTCGTTAGGTTTTCTGTAGATTAGAAACCAGAACATTAGTTTGAGTTGTGTAATCTGAAGAGTCCAGATTAAATAAAAGTCTGTTTCCCGTTAGAACAATGTGGATTACCTTCATGTGACGAAGCAGATTGATTGATTATGTTCCTCTTTAGATTAAAGTCTGAATCTTTTTCTGCTCTGAGCCTTTGATCCACACTTCATCTCAGTCCGTTTCATCATTTCATTTCAACGTTCTGTAATTAATGTGCAGACACAAGAGTTCAGAGGTCACTGTCAGTAATCTGCACACAGCATCAACACAATTATTTCAAACTGCTTCGTTTCAGTTTTTGATCCACAACAGAATCACGTTTTGTTGTCATCAGCAGAGAACAAGTGTTTGGTTTCTATAGAAACAGCTGCAGAGTTCTGACTCCTCTCTGATCAAAATCCCGGGCTTAATTCCTGATATTTATTATTATTTTGATTAACTGAATAATCACTGATGCTCTAATTTATGATACCACAATGGTTCTGTTGACCACAAGTTTTCATTCAAACACAAAACTTTATTTTCGAATCAAACTGTTAGATTTAAGATGGATCACAGATTTAGCAGAAGGTCGTAGATAACAGATTAAAAACTGAACAAAAACACTAAACGTTCCTCTCATATATGGTTCTAAACAAGCTCGTTAACTACCTGTTCAATGTAATCTGGTGCTGGAGCAGATAACACCCCGAGGAAAAACTCTGAAGGAACTAAAAGGATGTTTTTACTCATTCCCAGAAGCAAAATCATCTCAACATCCTTGTTGAGATGATTTTGCTTTTAATCTGTTATCTACGACCTTCTGCTAAATCTGTGATCCATCTTAAATCTAACAGTTTGTTTCGAAATAAGCTTTTGTGTTTGAATGAAAACTTGTGGTCAACAGAACCAGAACCATTGTGGTATCATAAATTAGAGCATCAGTGATTATTCAATTAATCAAAAACCATGGTTACAAATTTTCAGAATAAGAGTCAACTTGACAGGGACATCCACACAAACAGGAAGCTTCAAAATTAAATCTGTTCAGAACTTTTAAAGATGTGGTTGACTCTTTTAATCAATACATTTGCAGTGGTCTCTAGTAGCCTTGTACTCTGGGGAAAAAAGCTAAAAGGCGCCTGTGTCAGGAAGTACGAGTCAGCTGGAGGAGAAAGTAGCTTCAGACGACAGGATTCAGACATCTCTCCTCTGATTGGCTAACAGCAACACGACTCTACCACTGGCTGTGTCCAAATCCAGGGGTTGCGTGCTCATGAGTTCGGATTTTAAGACCACTGACGTCACAGCGCCGCGTCGAAGACCGTCCAAATTCCAAGAATGCTCAGAATGCGGTCTTGAAATGCGTTCTTCTTTACCCTGATTTTGAGAACGGGTGCGGTGTAGTCTCCGTGGTCTCCTCACCGCCATAATTCCCGTGATGCACTGCGGGATTGATTTCTGTAGAAACGGGACACGCAGCAGTAGAGCAGCAGTACGACTAGTTTATTCAAATGTGACTGTACAAAAAGTAAAAGCCTGAAGTGGTTGTGTTTTTAGGCGTTTCCCATTCTCATTAGGCCTGTAATGTGTGTTTGTATTCTTGTTCGTCATTACAGTTCATAAAATTGGTAAATCATAAATCAAAAAATAAATTATACAATTAACCGTGAATAATCCAGCATCGTGGATCCATATTTTATAGATTTTCTTTAAGCAGTTGCTAGGTGACAGGAGTAGGGGCGGGACTTTTATTTAAGGCTAGAACGTCCACATTCACAGCTGTTAACATCCGGTCTAAGTGGTCACGGAAGAACACGTTCTCCTGAGACCAATGAGGACGGGTACTCAGAAGCATGCAATCCCTGGATTTGGACACAGCCACTGACTCTGTTTGCTCTGCAATGTTTTACGCTTTAACAACATTTATTTTTAGTTTTATCTTCACAAATAAAAAAAAGCCTGGAGGAGTTCTGCTGTGTGGTGGAGTTGCTAATGCTAACGGTTAGCTTCTACTAGCCCAGACGTTCTCTGCTGTTTCCTGGACGCTAAACCAACAACAGCCTTCCCCGTCGTGAGTCAAGATGGGTGAGTCCATGAATGTTAAGTGACAGTGTGACGTAGATCTGTCAGGATTTTCTAATCCTAGAGTTTCACCTAGAGTCTATTTTCTATCAGAAGCTAATGCAGGAGATAGGTGGAGGAGACTATTTTCATGTTCAGCCTGCATGAAAAACTCAGAGTGACCCATCATAATCAGAAATAATCATTAAAAACCATTTTTTCAGTTTTCCATACCTTTAAAAGATCAAACTTGGAAACCAACCCAACACAATCATCTGAACAAACCAGAACAGGAGGCCCTACTTCCTACATGAGAGCAGACTTAACCAGAACCTCCTCTGAAAAAACCGTCGGACAGATTTTGTTTTCTGGAAACATTTGTTTAAATGTTCAGGACCTCCTCTCCAGTTCTGAAAGCAGCCGGGCGTCATTGATTATCAGTCGGGTCCATCACGCTCGGCCGCTCACAGAGAGAAGAGGAGGAGGGTCTCCTCTGGGAGGAAGACCAACCCAGGGAGGCCCTCAGAGCCCCCAGGGGCCCAACAAGAAGTAACGGATCATCCTCACACACTGGTATATGTCACACATGGACATATTCAGTGGGCTGCAGGAGCGTGCACGTGAGCATCACTTTGAAAACAAAAAGCTGTTAGACCTGTAGCAGATGAGAAATGTGTTAAAGAACAGTAACTGGAATCAACAAACAAGATAAAAAAGAAGATAACCAACAAAATAATCAACAAAAAAGATACACAAACAAGATAAACTACAAATAGGATAATCAACATTCAAGACAGACAGCAAACAAGATAAAAAAAAAACAAGACAATCAACAATCAGAATAAACAACAAACAAAATAATCAAAAAACACAATAAACAACAAACAAGATAAAGAAACAAGATAATCAACAAACAAGATAAACAACGAAAAGATCATTAACAAACAAGATAAACAACAAACAAAATAATCAACAAAAAAGATAAACAACAAACAAGATAAAAAACAAGATAATCAATAAACAAAATAATCAGCAAACAAGATAAAGAAACAAGATAATCAACATTCAAGATAAACAAACAAGATAATCAACAAACAAAATAATCAACAAAAAGATACACAAACAAGACAATAAAACAAACAAAATAATCAACAAACAAGATAATCAACAAATAAAATTAACAACAAACAGGATAAAGAAACAAAATCATCAACAAACAAGATAAACAGTAAAAAAGATACAAAAAACAAGACAATCAACAAATAAAGTAATCAACAAATAAGATAAAGAAACAAAATAATCAACAAACAAGGTAAAACAAAATAATCAACAAAGGAGATGAACAAACAAGAAAAAGAAACATCAACAAACAAAATAATCAAAAAACATGATAAACAACAAACAAGATAAAGAAACAAGATAGTCAACAAACAAAATAATCAAAAAACATGATAAACAACAAACAAGATAAAGAAACAAGATAGTCAACAAACAAAATAATCAACAAAAAAGATACACAAACAAGATAATCAACAAACAAGAAAAAGAAACAAGATGAACAACTAACAAGATAAAGAAACAAGATAATCAACATTCAAGATAAACAGCAAACAAATTAAACAAGACATCAACAAACAAAATAAATAACAAACAAGATAAAGAACCAAGATAATCAACATTTAAGATAAACAAACAAGATAATCAACAGACAAAATAATCAACAAAAAATATAAACAACAAACAAGATACAAAACAAGATAATCAACAAACAAAATAATCAACAAAAAAGATAAACAACAAAAGAGATAATTACCAAACAAGATAAACAACAAACAAAATAATCAACAAAAAATATACACAAACAAGATAATCAAAAACAATAAAATAATCAACAAACAAGATAATCAACATTCAAGATAAACAGCAAACAATACAAATAAACAAAATAATCAACAAACAAGATAAACAACAAACCAAAGACTTGGAAACAATGGGACCCAATGCCTCCCCGCTTGCCTCCCTGTGACTTTAACTGTAAGATAAACAACAAACAAGATAATCAAAAAAGATAAACAGCAAACAAGATAAACAAGAAAGAAGATAAAGAAACAAGATAATCAACACATTTTTTTACAGTAAACAAGATAAACAAACAAGACAATCAACAAACAAAATAAACAAACAATATCAACAAACTACATAAAGAAACAAGATCATCAACATTAAAGATAAACAGCAAACAAGATAAACAAACAAGACAATCAACAAACAAGATAATCAACAAACAATATAATCAACAAACAAGACAATCAACAAACAAAATAATCAACAAACAAGATAAACAACAAACAAGATAATTAAAAAACAACATAAACAACAAACAAGATAAAGAAATGAGATAATCAACATTCAAGATAAACAGCAAACAAGATAAACAACAAACAAAATAATCAACAAACAAGATAAACAAATAAGACAACCAACAAACAAAATAATCAACAAACAAGATAAACAACAAAGAAGATCAGTGGCCAAGTGGTATGAGTGTCTGCCCTGGGACTTGGGAGGACGGGGTTCAAATCCCGGTCGGGTCATACCAAAGACTTTGAAAAAATGGGACCCAATGCCTCCCCGCTTGACACTCAGCATTAAGGGGTAGGATTGGGGGGTTAAACCACCAAATAGTTCAACGAGCGCAGCTGCAGCTCACCGCTCCCTATTATTTGATTTAAATGACACACGTGATGTTTTCTCCTTGGTGTGTAATATGAGAGCTAAATGTGCATTTGTGACCATTTACAGTGTTAACTTTAGGGTCATGTGACCGCCACAAACGTATCTTCTTAAAACCCACAGCTGCTCAGCAAAAACAAAGTCCTCCAGTCTAAAAACATCCAGACTCTGGAACCGAACATGAAAACGACACAGAAATGAGGAAAACTCCAATAAAATATGTGGAGAAACAGAGATGAAGCAGACTTCCGGCGTTGCCATGGAAACATGTAAATGCTGAGCGTTCTAACTAAATATCTCCAGCTACACGGCTTTAATCAAGCAACTGGTGGTCTCTATTTTAGTTCTGATATCTTTGCAGTCCTCATAGGCATGAATGAATAATTCTTGCTCCGTCTGGGACAAGAACGAGGTACCTTGCTTTCCTTCCATTCTCATTTATCTAGCATCGATTAACAAGGGTTGCCTGTGGGCAGACCGTGGGCTTCCTGTCAGGTGACCTCGGGACCAGGAGTGTCCACCTGACAGTCCTCCAGCCTGTTCCCCAGCCATCCAGGGCGGATTGTCCTGGATGCGCTGTATGAGTCCGAGAACATAGTTTGGTCTTGAGTCTGTCCATCAATGTGAAGGCCTTCTGCAGGATCCACACATTGCAGGGGGTCTTGAGCTGCTCAGACTTGAGGTCTGAGGTGTTCCAGTCCCAGTCTTTCCATGTAAGAGATCAAAAAATGAGTTAGTCAACCCTGTTTCCACCCCAGCGGAGCCTAATGAGTCTAATTAAATCAGCAGCTGTGAGGACTCTGGGCCCGGCTGTAAATGATAGCAGTAATTCAGGCCGCAGACACTCGCTGCCACCCGCCTGCTTTGTTGCTGGTGCTGCTCCATTGTTTACCTTCAGCAACCGTAACAATAGTCTGGCCACGCGCCCCGACCCCCTACCCCGACCGCCCAGTCCACTCAGAACCCCTCGGTGGCCCACTAATTATTCATAAATGCACATTTATGCAAATAGATTAACCTAATTCAGAGGAGTAAACAGCTCCGGGTTGGGATTAAACTTTTTAAATTAGTGTCTGGAAGTCTGGACCATGTACTCTTATAGGACCCCCCCCCTCATTTACATTTATAATCTGTAAAGTGTGTGAGGCCACGCCAGAGAAAGCTCTAATGGCTAATGATTAAAAGGTTTCAATCTGGACAGAGACGGAGTGTGTCTGACCCGGGTCTTAAACGGGCCGAGCAGCAGGCGTCAGGACGCGTGCCGTCCACACCAGCCTTGGTCCAAATGGACCGCTCTTCCTCTCGCCACGGAACCAGTGGTCAATTTCCTGTTAGCCAGGGAGAGGGGGGGTTTGGTCCAGAAAACAGGAAGTTCAACCTGTATCTGCGTTACAGAAGTCTAACTTCCTGTTTGCGTTAAGAGTCAAAGATGGTTTCAGATGACACCCCCACACACACACAAACACAAACACACACACGCACACACACAAACACACACACACACACAAACACACGCACACACACAAACACACACACTGATGAGCTTCTTGTTTTAACTCCGTTGAGTTTTGTACAAGCTGTGTGTATGAGTGTGTGTGAGTGTGTGTGTGCGTGCGTGCGTGCGTGCGTGCGTGTGTGTGTGTGTGTGTTAATAAGAGGAAAGTGTGTCAGGATTAACACAACGAGGCTAAGAACAGATTGGAGGAACAAAGAAAAATCGGTTTAAAATCATAAATATTAAATTACAGCTAAAGACCTTTAGAATAAAGTGATGAAGACTAGCACGCTGAAGTGATGAAGCTCTATCATGTCTCTGGGTTTAGTTTCATTCTTGATGCTCATAATTCAGGAACCAGCGACTGAATGGGCCAGAACCAGAACTGAGGACTGAGAATGACCACGACCCAAACACAAATTCAGTGATCTCAGCCTGAGGCTCAGTGTGGAACAATCTGAAGAACCTGGTTGCCCACGGTAACTACTGTTTTACTGGACTCTCTCCAGTGGGTCTGAAAGACTTCAGGAACTGATCCATCAGAGACCAGAACCAGGATCTGAGAGCTACTTCTGGGAGTGTTTTTATTAAGACCTTGGGCACGCGTAGCCGGGTTTCCCTCTAAGACATTGTTCTACAGGTTGGCTGGTCGTCCACATGAAGTAAAGATAAACAGCACCAAAAATAAATTCTTTCAAAAACCTCTGACCAAAATGGAGATTTGATTTTAGCCCGTGACAAGAATGCTCTGACACTAGGCTGTTTTGGGCTCCTGCAGTTTTTACCGTCCAAAATCACTGTTATGTTGTAAAAATGTAAACAGGTCAGGCACTAGGACCAAGCAGAAAACAGCAGCTTGAGCTGAAGCCAGTTTCCCTCTAGACCCACCCACAAGCTCTTTGATTGGCTCTTAAAGTTTCTTTCTAACGTGTGATTGGCCGTCCCTGCTGTCGCTACTTCTGGTGTTTTGCTAGTGGCCAGGAGTCTGTGTTCATCTGCCTGTAGGCTGTTCTGCCTCGTTGGAAAGGATTGCATTTTCACACACTCACCTGGAATGATAAGCCACGCCCATCTACTTCAGGTCCATGGGTCTCCTACTGCCAAATATCGAATGGAAGCCTGTGGACCAATAAAAGTTACTTTCTGATCCCGTTTAATATGTCCCGTGGATTTAACACTTGATGTCCGTGAATTTTAAAGACACATTTTGATTCCAACACAGCGCTGATATTCGACAGGCGGCAAAAGTTATTTTAGGTTTTGTGTGAAAACTCATAACGGACTACAAATGTTTGTCTCACCAAATTTACATACCATCAAACCAGCCAAGGAGAAATAAAATGTCTGTGAGTTAAGTGAGCTTCATATCCTTCTTCCAGGACGACAGAAGCATCATTAAACTCTGGGCATGTGGTCAGTAGCAGCTACGCTGGGGTGGAGAGATTCTCATATATGACACGTTTGATTTGTAGTCATTTTATTTATCAATTTTTACAAGCTAACAAATCTCAAATTATGTGACAGACATAGTCAAAACTGAAGTACAACATATGTGTGATTCAGGGCGTGAGGGAAAGCGGATTAAAAAATAACGTACATAGCTCTGTTCAGGGACCCATGAAGCGACCGGAAGGGGAGGAGCCTCAGGCTCCCTTTATGCCTGTGAGTTTTATATGCTTCAGTGTCTTCCTATAGTCAAAATAATTCATTTTTTCTACTTATCTTTTACTGAAAGGAAGTATTTAAATGGGCTCTATCGTGCAGACATTACAAAATTAAGGGCAAAGCTTTATTGCTGCTCTATGTAGAGCACCATAGGTGAAGGACAACATTAAGGATGGTGTTTGCCTACCAGTGATTCCCAATGACTGTAAAAAAAAAAAAAAAGCCCAAACCCCACCCATAGCTTTCTGTAGCCCTTTTTTTAAAACAATGCCGCCAATTTGCCGCAACGCCGATGCGGCATCAGGGAGCGTTAGGTCGTTTATAAGAGCTCAGACCGTGGCGGTGATGTTGCGCAATCATGTCCGTTTTATAAAAGATTACGCGATGGCGGCATAAAGGGGGTATGGGGGCGGTCTCTGCATTGTTGCGGACCTCCGTTTATCTTGGACATAACTTGCTTTTTATTGCAGTCGAAGCCGCACCCCTTACGTTTTTTTTACCCAATTAGCTACAGGTGTCTTTCCTCCCCCACCCCCTGTGAGCTGTCAGATGATCTGAGCTGCAGATCTAACGGAGAGAAGCTCCCGGAGCACCGCATCGCTCCAGTTTATCATTTCAGCCGGTTCTGTTTACAAAACGAAACTTATGCCCGTGTTTACTTTCAATATAGTTCCCAGCCGGAGCTCGGCATTAATTCATCACGTGGTCATGACACCTCCCTCTTTGTGCCAACGCTTAATGTGCGTTTATAAGACCGGCGAAGCTGCAATATTACCGCAATATTACTATCAAGCGTGGCGGCACGAATGCCGCAAAATCCCCGCAACGTGTGTCTTATGAATGCGCCATGGCGGCATCACGTTGTGGGAATTTTGTGGCATTCGTGCCGCCACATATATTAAGCTGATTTGCCGGCACGGTGTGTCTTATAAAAAGGGCTTGTGGGGCTTATTTGAAGCCATCTTGGCTGTGTCACACATCTCTCCAGACGATCCAAAAATGGGAAAAGAGGTGATGGTTCTGACTCCACCAATGTTCTCAGCTACAAGCTAACCGCAGCTAATGGAGGTTTGTGGAAAAATGCGGTTGAACAACTCTAACTTAAGGCACCCGTCAACTCACCGAGCTGCAGAGTTTCTGTGGTATCCCTTAGAGAACTCTGCAGACGACAAGCACAGCTTCAGACCGCAGCGATCAGATTCAGGCTGTGTGATCCCACGCTCAGCTCCTCCGCTGCAATCAGAGATCAGCGGGGCTAGCAGCACCATGGGGCTCTGGCTCTGGCTGCAGTTAGGTGGTGGAGCCAGGCTGCCGGCCCGCTCTCCTCCCCAGTGGTCAGAGATTAGCGGGGCTGCCGCTGCTGTGGCCGAGTCTCCCAGCACTACCTCATTTTGACCAACCAAGCAGTGTTATGTTAAACACACAGCATCTTCCCCCATTCAACCAGCAAAATAAAGTACAGAAATATAATTTTACTTACTGATAAAAATGAAGCAGAGACTTCTTGGATGATCTCTTGGTGCAAACAATTCCACAGCTTTCCCTCTTTGTCCAAATAATTCTGATTAACATCCAAACACGAACACGCAGAAAACACAACTAAAGTTCAGAGAATCAAAATGGTCAAACATCTATTAACGTGAGGCTGAGGCCTTCCTTGGAGCTAGCCGCTATACGCTAGTTCTGACGTTAGCTCTGACGCTCATGCTAGCTGTCAATCAAATCTAATTATTCATAATTTCAAATTACACCTAAACAGAAGAGTTACAACAAAATTCACCCCCTCAGAGTTGTCATGACTGTAAACTAAACCTATTAAACCTAAAATGGTTTTTTGAACCAGACTGTAAACATGTTTATTTCTGCTGTGAAGTTGGCATTTTTAACATGGGAGTCAATGAGGATTTGCTCCTTTTTGGACCCAGCCCTAGAGGATATAGGGTGACCACATCCCAACTCGCCAAATGTGGGACAGAGGCTACTCAATGTGGGACAGTTCAAATTAAAATGCAAAAAGATAAAGTTAAAAAAAAACTTCTATTCTGCCTTTTAGCTCTAACATCACTGTTAAATATACATAACATTATTATTATCATCATCATATACTTCATGTACTACATATTCTATTTGCAAGCAGCAAAAGCTTCACAGTTCCTCTCCAGTTACCACAGCTTAACTCAGGCTCTTTGGGCCTTCTCTAGTGGCTCTGAATAACTTTAGCTAAAATTATTTTTAAACTATCAACTCATTTTTATAATATAAACAGACCCACAATAAAAAAATGCAGGTTTAAGCAGCTTTTCAGACTTTTCATTGAATATTTTCCACAACAGAACGATAAGTAAAAGTTCCAGTGACATTTTTAGATCTATTTAAATTTGGTTTTAATTCATTTTCCACTAAAATCAGCATCCCATTGAAAAAATATCCATTTCTTCTTAATATAGAAACAAAATGGTGTTTTTTTTAATGACCATATCTAGATATTTAGGGGAGAAAAAAACATCACTGACTTTAATCTCTGAACAAATTCAGATCTAATCTAATAAGAGTTCCTTAGAGTTACTCTTTTCCTCAAAACTCTGAGAATAAGTAATGAAGGCCTCCATTTAATTCTCTCATTATTTCTTTAATTTGCTTTAAGGGTTCAGCTATCTGAAACAACAACCCCAGCACCTTGTCTGTGTTAGAACCTTCTTTGGGTTTTAGCATGAACCTGTCTAATTACTGGGAAACCTGCTTCTGACCAACATATTTTATGTGACTCTCGGATTTTCTGCTCCGTTTCATGTCTGACTCGTCACCATGACTCACAAACAACAAAGACTCTGTCAGAGTATCTGTGAACACTTTTAACCCACGAGTCTTTACTCATCAGTCCTCTGTGCTCGCTGACGCTTCTGTTTTTGTGGTTCGGGTGCACGCTCCACGCGCTCCGGACCTGCGTTAAAGTCCCGCCTCCTAGTTTGACTGACAGCAATGGGCAACTTTCGCCACACAGTTTATGCAAGATTCAAACTCCAAAAGGGAGACTGTCAATAATGTGGGACATGAGTCTCAATTTGTGGGACACGAGAAAAGCGGGACATCTGGTCACCCTAAGGGGATGGGGGGGGCTGCTGCAATTTTTGTCACTTCCGGGTTGTCGTCAGAAAATTCAGACTACGAATGCCCCTTGCTTGTTTCACGTCCAAAGCATGTTTATCGACAGCGACGCCAACAATTTCGGGAACTACTGCCGCCACCTACAGGCTTGGCATGACTATCACTAATTTAATCAATGCATTTGCAGTATATGTTCGATATTATCGGTCTACCATTAGTATCGGACGATATCGGCATTAAAATTTAATATCGGAAGATATTGGTATCGGTTTTCAGACATTTAATTTACATACCATACACATATTATACTTCAAACTTTTCAGCTACTTCTCCTCTTTCTCAAACTGTCAAAATATGACAGATCTGAGGTAAAGTTTTTGAGATATTTTAGTTTATTTGGAACAACTTTTGATGTGAAAATGTTAAAGTTTAAGCAAGCATGATATGTGATGTTAGTGACCTAAAATGTTTAGTTATTTATTTATTTTTTATTTTTTTGAGAGGGGGACACAGCATATATTGGTATCGGTTTATATCAGTATCGGAAATTAAGAGTCAGCAATATCGGCATATTGGATAATGGTAAAGAAAGCCAATATTGAGCATTCCTCATTTGCAGTGGTCTCTAGTAAGAATGAATACCTTGTAAGTCGTACTCTGGGGAAACAAAGCTCAGTAGAACTGAGCCACATCAGAGGCCACGTCCCAATACTCGCACTGCACCCTACGGTCATCAGCAAAGTGCACTAGGAGGAAGTGCGCAGCAAGACATCGAGTGTGTAGTACACAAGTGTGCAAATAATTACCGAATTGAGACGGTGAGCATTGCGTCATTGAACAAGACGCACGCCGGGATGCCAGTTGCTGTTTGTGCTACTTTCTTAAAAATCCTTAACAACTTTCAAACAAACAATTATTTTACAAAATGTTGCATTTATTCCTGTACACATTAAATTTTAGTCTAAAACATTCAGATAATTATCATCCATCCATTCTCTTCCACTTATCCAGAGTCGGGTCGTGGGGGCAGCAGCCTAAGTAGAGAGGTCCAGACTTCCCTCTCCTCAGCCACTTGGGCCAGCTCTTCTGGGGGAATCCCAAGGCGTTCCCTGCCCAGCCGAGAGACATAGTCCCTCCAGTGTGTCCTGGGTCTTCCTTTGGGTCTCATCCCAGTTGCACATGCCCCGGAAAACCTCACCAGGGAGGCGTCCAGGGAGGCATCCTAACTAGATGCCAGAGCTACCTCAACTGGCTCCTCTCGATGTGGAGGAGCAGCGGATCTACACTGAGCCCCTCCTGGATGACCGAGCTTCTCACCCTATCTCTAAGGGACTCTGTTTGCTCTGCAACGTTGATGTTTTATCTCCACCAATAACACAAGCCTGGAGGAGTTCTGCTGTGTGGTGGAGTTGCTAATGCTAACGGTTAGCTTCTACTAGCCCAGACGTTCTCTGCTGTTT
>SSNS01000381.1:208182-232719 GCA_006937985.1 Aphyosemion australe
GTGCAAGCATTTGTGTGTGTGGGTGTGTGCATGTATGTGTGTGCGTGTATGTGTGTGTGTGTGTGTGTGCGTGCATGTGTGTATGTGTGTGTGTTTGTGTGTGTGTGTGTGCATGTGTGCGCGTGTGTGTGTGCGCGTGTGTGTATGTGTATGTGTGTGTGTGAACGGGTGTGTGCTTGTGTGTGCGCGTGTGTGTGTGTATGTGTATGTGTGTGCGAACGTGTGTGTGTGAACGGGTGTGTGTATGTGTGCGCGTGTGTGTGTGTATGTGTATGTGTGTGCGAACGTGTGTGTGTGAACGGGTGTGTGTATGTGTGCGCGTGTGTGTGTGTATGTGTATGTGTGTGCAAACGTGTGTGTGCGTGTGCAAGCATTTGGGTGTGTGGGTGTGTGCATGTGTGTATGTGTATGTGTGTGTTCGTGTGTGTGTGTTTGTGTGTGTGCATGCGTGTATGTGTGTGTATGTGTGTGTGTGTGCACGTGTGTGTGCGTGCGTGTGTGTGGGTGTGTGTGTGTGTGTGCACGTGTGTGTGCGTGCGTGTGTGTGTGTGTGCGCGCGTGTGTGTGGGTGTGTGTGTGTGAAGCTCACCCCGTGTGTAGCAGGCCTGTCGGACTTTACCAGAACACTGTAGCAGCAGGTTATTGACCATCAGGAAGTCTTCACCAAAACACTCAATGTGAAACTGGTGAGCTGCAACAGAACACACAGAGTTTAAAGCAACACTGAGAGTTTTTAACACTTAGGCTATTCTTTTAAAAGTGGGTTTCAGAGATTCTGGAGGTAGAAAAAGGATCGTACAGCACTGCAGGCCCCTGTTGAATAGAAACTGCAATTAATAGTTTTGTGGGACGGGTGCCCTACGGGGAGCTCTCTGCCTCCTTTACAGATGTTTACTCTGCTGATAGCTAATATAGCAGTTACCTTTTTCAGTTCACCAAGACAAGTTTGTCTTTTTAGTTGGCATCATGGCGGAGGCTGGCAGTAAAACTTAGAGAGTAATGTCTCTAGAGGTGAAACAAAGTGAACATCGGCACGGCCTACTCGTTTGCTGGAACTAAAGGAGCTAGGCTACGAAATCTGATGGTCACATGGCTTTGTTGCTACTGGACTTGTATTGATATATTTTAATCCAACAATGTGGATCTTTTGACTTGGTGGCTTATTTAGTTTCAGTTGGCACGTGTTAGCTTTAGCTCATTGTTAGCGCTAGCTACAGCATGCTGCAGCAGGGTTGTTTGCAACAGTTGTAATTCCACTTTCAACCAGTAGGAGGGAAAAGCAGGAAATGGTTTGGTATTACTTTAAAGTCTGACATGAAATTAAACACACACACACACACACACACACAAACCGGATCCTGTAGCTCTTCTGTTTATTTTCATCTCCTGTGATTAAACAGCAAACAAACTCAGGTTTTGAGTTTCTCCATGTTTAGTTCTATGTTCAGTTCAAGTTGAACAAGGTGATCAAAAGTACCTGAGCAGAGAGGCAGCAGCAGAACCAGAACCAGCAGCAGATGAAGCTTCATGTTCCTGGTTTTGTGTTGATGAGTCCAGTCCAACAGAAAGATTGTGAGATCTGAGCTGAAGCAGGACTTTTATCTCCTGCTAACACAAACAAACTGGACTCACTGACATTACGACATAAAAACTCTGCACCTGTTTGTTGGTTTAAACTTTGCTCAGTGTCAAAGTGTGCTGAAGCTTGTTTGGTGTCTGAGGAGGATTCTGCTGAGTCACAGGTTAGTTTCTGGAGTCTGAGGACTCAGGTAAGTTTCTGCATCTCAAAGACTCGTCCTGATTCACATGAAACAGTGGGGTCAAAGGTCCGCTACAGGTCAACGTGTCACTCAAGATCTCACCTCCTTCATCAGCATCTTGTATCATCTTGTGCTGCCATGTGGATCTCTGTAAACACTCCAAACATGACAAAAAAAAGTCCATCCATTTTCTGTCACTGCCGACGTTATTTTTTTTACTGGAAACACTACAGGAATATTATTGAACGTCTCAATGGCTGAAAGGCTAGAAATGCCGAGTTATACACTCAAGTGCATCTAAAGATGCAGGAAGCGGGAATTCACCGAAGTATAGACCAAATCAAAAACCGCTGGAAAAGACGTGCGGACAAGATGGTGTTTGTTTACAATTTTTTTTCCAGGAAAGACAACTCTGCGCATGCTCAACCTATTTAATCTGATTGGATGCTTGGTGCATGTATACTCAAGGCATGATCGGAGATGTAAATGGAGTGCTGGGATTTCTGATCAACCAAGATTTGAATCGGATAGGGGAAATTTAGCGCATGTAAACGTAGATAGTGTCTGGTTTCAGGAATCATTTGTTTCAATGAGCCATTTGAAAAAGGCTCTTATGATGATGTCACAATACGGGACATTAGCATTGAACACCCCCCACCACCTGTCAATTCTAGAAGAGCAGCGGCTCTACTCCGAGAAATCTGAGCTCCTCACATCATAGCAGCCAATCAGGGGTGGGTGGGCGTGGTCAGCAGTATTTTGTTTTCCTTAAAGTGACAGAGTCCTGAAACGGCTCATTCTGGAAGGAACTGAAACTGTCAAGAGACGGGATGGTCTCCATCTGGTCTTTGTCTTTAGACACTAACAGTTTCACAAATTGAAGATAAATGCATAGATAGTTAATTTTTCTCATTTAAAACCAAACTAAAATAATTGGACCCTAATTAAAGTCAAACCATGAGACTCTGGTTTAAAATCACCAGAACCAGTTTCCTTTCTGGGTTAGAACTTTCAGATCTGCTTCCTTCCATCCCGATACAAGTAGTTGCAGGGAATCCTGTTAATGTTGGGCTGATGGACAGTTGGACTTCAGGCTACGTGATGTTCTGTAACAGAATCAGTGTTTGAGAGAGAAAAACAATCGGATCAGACGGGTTCTGGTGCTGATCCGGTTGTTGCCTCCAATCCAAGTTAACGGGGATTAAAGAGCATTAGGAGCAGGATAACCTCCGCCTGCAGCCAGTTAATCTAGCAGCATGTTAATGAGTCTTGTAGTGGATTGCTTAAATTAAAAGCTAACATCAACAGTCATGTGGCTGAAGCAGCACCGCTGTGCCGGGCCGGGCTGGGTTGTGCTGGGCCGAGCCGGGCCAAGCCTCAATAACAATGCATTAAGTGATTTGTGTTGCAGCTCACTGCAGTAATCATGTAATGAGAGAGAAACAATGAAATCACCAGGTTATCGGAAATTAATGGGGGGAGGGTTTGATCTCTGGGTCATGAAGATCATCAAGGGAATGGATCTCACACCTGGTCATGTGACCAGCCTTCAGGTGTGGTTTTTAAAGGATGGCTCCTCCTTCTTGGAGCAGGAGCTCTTTAGCTCCTCCTCTACTGAATGTTTTACCTTCAGAGAATTCAGGAAAAGTCAAACAATAGTCTGTGTATGATCTGAAATCAGATTACTGATCTCTGATCAGATTATTGATGACAGATCTGATAACCGATTTCTTGTATTGTTGTTATACCCCAAGGTACAACAAAATTGAGAGCGCTCCCACCAAGCCACCATGCACCCCAGATAAAGTTAGTCATTAAGGATGTTGCAAGAACATGATAAAAATATACCTGTGCGTGTGTGTGTTCGTGAGTGTTTACAGCTCTGATGGGCCAGGTGAAAAGCTGGATGTTACAACATGAAAACATTTTGTGTTTGATTGTACTTTGTTCAAAATCAGAATCTACAGAATGGCTGAGTCATGTTCTAGTGGTGTCTGAGGTGACTTGTGCTGAGTCATGTTCAAGTGGGGTCTGAGGTGACTTGCTGAGTCATGTTCTAGTGGTGTCTGAGGTGACTTGTGCTGAGTCATGTTCTAGTGGTGTCTGAGGTGACTTGTGCTGAGTCATGTTCAAGTGGTGTCTGAGGTGACTTGTGCTGAGTCATGTTCAAGTGGGGTCTGAGGTGACTTGCTGAGTCATGTTCTAGTGGTGTCTGAGGTGACTTGTGCTGAGTCATGTTCTAGTGGTGTCTGAGGTGACTTGTGCTGAGTCATGTTCTAGTGGTGTCTGAGGTGACTTGTGTTGCGTCATGGTTCAGTCACGTTGTGTTTGAAACAGTGTGGGGGCTGATATGCCAAAAAATTCTTATTCCATCATAAGTATTCAAATGAACAGTTAGAAAATGACTACAATTCTGCAACACTTATTTATCTCTGTTCTCCAAATAAGCAGTTTTACAGATAAAGTTAATCATCAAAGTTACAGATAAATTAGACTATAATAATAATTAAGTGTCCTAGAATTTTAAACCACATTGGGTGTGGCCAGTGTACCAAAAGGTCAGAGATTGTCTGTGAGCTGCGGTCCTATGTACATTAGTAATGTTGTAATGGCCACTGAGAAATGGTTTGTTCTGAGAAAAGCTGGTTTACCATGTCATCATTAGCTTAGACACACCACCTTAAATTAGCATGTTTCACCCCACTTCAGTATCAGCAATATACTGTAGAAGAATATATAGGTGACGGTAATGCTAACTGCAGAACGCTAGGCTGAGCTACTGCTAACGTCCTTGTTGGACAAGAGGAAAAGCACCACTCACCTTCCAGGATGTACTGAAAATATCCAGACTATCAATGACTGCCAGATAGATCCATAGCTAGTGGGTCTTGTCCTTGTACTTTATCTCTCATCACAGTTACAGGCAGTCATAGAGACATGGAGGTAAACCAGCCAATCAGCACACAGCTAATTTCATATTAATGTTCTGGCCAAGTGGGTGGGGAAAACCACTCTTTGAATAGGGTATTCTACAGTTGACGTCACCACGCAAAGGCTGCTGGGAAGGGTCATACTGATAAGCCGCATTAACAATAGAAAATATTCAGTTTCAGAGCGTTTTGACATCGATATGAAGGCATAAAATGGAGGAAGTTGTTTTGACAAAAAAAAAACACATACCAGAGAGCTTTTCTTGATGGCGACCCTGCTAATTATCGATCACCACAACTGAAGCGCTAGCTCAAATGAAAGTGAAAGTAAAAACTAACCCTCGCTAGCAGCGCTGTTGTTTTAAACGCCATTATTCCCATCACGGCTCCTTCTTGAGTAATATAAAAATAAGTTCATTACTCACAGCGCTCAAGAAACATTTTTTCAAGGTAGTTTTTTAACTGTCAGGTTATCATTTGTGTCCCTACTTTTTATATTCCACTCACCTCTGGTCAAAAGCCTTTTTCGTGGACGTTTGGGTGGACATGCTGTTTGGCCCAGACGTTCAGCTGGACCGCTGCCTCCTTGTTAACTCTCCTGCGTTAACAACGCTGCCTCTAACTCTTCGTTAACAACGCTGCCTCCACTCTCCGTTAACAACGCTGCCTCCACTCTCCGTTAACAACGCTGCCTCCACTCTCCGTTAACAACGCTGCCTCTAACTCTCCGTTAACAACGCTGCCTCCACTCTCCGTTAACAACGCTGCCTCCACTCTCCGTTAACAACGCTGCCTCCACTCTCCGTTAACGCTGCGTCCTGCATTAATTCTCCTCCGCTGCTCCTCCTGGATAACCCCACGACTGAGAGCGTCGTTACGACCGGCGGCTGGTCATTCTCGGATGTAGGACTTTCCCCTCCAGGAAGATGTAAGTAACAAATATACGTGCTTTTCTTGATCTGCTCCACACAGTTAAAATCCGCTCGTCCAACTTAAAAACTACCACCGCTTTGCTTCTTCTGTCTTTAGCTTAGCCCGTGTAGCTTTCCAGCTGTTTCACGTGGTGTCGGCCTGAAACTGGCGTCTCCGGGTCTGCAGCGTTATACTATTGACTTTACCGGCTTTGGAAAAGGGATAAAAAGTCCTCTCCAACATCCGATCTGGGCGTCTAGAGTCCGATTAGCACCTCCCCCAGCAGCAGCGTTAAGTTCCTTGCTGTTTGAAAATCTTTAGGAGACGAAAAAATAACTTTAGCTAGATCGGAGCGACTCAGACCCATAGGAATCCATACTAAAATGTTGCTTGTTTGTATGACCGTATTTCCCAGAGTGCTTTGCGGCGTTACGTCACAATCTATTTTTAGCTACTGTAGAAAGCTCTATTGCAGGCCTAATTTATGGGGTTAAGTTTGGCTGTTTTTTCAGGGCTGCTGGGCCATTTTGAGTCCCTTCAAAGTTTCACTAGATATATAGGTCCTGCCCCAAGTGGAGGGGTTTAAGTATCTCGGGGTCTTGTTCACAAGTGAGGGAAAGATGGAGCGCAAGATCAATAGGTGGATTGGTGCTGCGTCTGCAGTGATGGGGGCGTTGTACCTGTCTGTCGTGGTGAAGAGAGAGCTGAGCCAGAAGGCGAAGCTCTCGATTTACCGGTCGATCTACGTTCCTACCCTCACCTATGGTCACAAGCTTTGAGTAGTGACCAAAAGAATGAGATCGCAGATACAAGCGGCCAAAATGAGTTTTCTCCGCAGGGTGTCTGGCCTCTCCCTTAGAGATAGGGCGAGAAGCTCAGTCATCCGGATTGGGTTTAGAGTAGATCCGCTGCTCCTCCACATCGAGAGGAGCCAGTTAAGGTGGCTCAGGCATCTGGTTAGGATGCTTCCTGGACGTCTCCCTGGTGAGGTTTTCTGGGTACGTCCAACCGGGAGGAGACCCAAAGGAAGACCCAGGGCACGCTGGACAGATTATGTCTCTCGACTGGCCAGGGAACGCCTTGGGATTCCCCTGGTGGAGCTGGCCCAAGTGGCTGGGGAGAGGGAAGTCTGAGCCTCCCTGCAACCCGACCCTGGATAAGCAGAGGAAGATGGATGGATGGATGAATATAGGGGCTCAAAGAACAGTTTCCAATTGTAAAAAAAATGATTCTAGAAGACCTTTAAAGGTTAACAATGACTCTGACTGAACCAACCTCTTCATTAAATTTATCTTTGTGAAAAACAACATCATTAAAAAACAAACAGGCATGAGGTCTGCTCCCTGAGGAGCTCCAAGCTTTATTAGTAAACTTCTCTCTGCCTGTTCTGTTGATAATAAAACAGTTTCACCCTGAAACATGCCCCAACATAAGGACTGACATCATTCTCCTCTGAAGGTAAAAATAACCCTCTGACCTTTGACCCCTGAATGATGGAAAAGACGTGCGAGTTGAGCTTTGATTATGTTTGATCAGCTTTGCTGCATCTGTAATAAGAGAGCAGCAGATTGTGTTCAGGGTTTAACAGGCTGCAGTTCTGATGAACAATATGTAATCTAACAATCTGTGATATGATGGCGACTCAGAAACACGGTTCTGACCCGAAGATTAAACTCACTGGATTCATTTAAACGACACACAAATACTGATGGTTCTGTTACAACAAATGTGGTTCTAATAGAACACCAAACAACAACAACAACAACAATCGTTTCTAGAGTCTGAGGGGGCTGAACGAGTCACTGAATATGAAATTTGCTGTGTGCTGATTGGATGGTTTACCCCAGTGTCTCTATGACTGCCTGTAACTGTACGTGTGCGTGTGTGTGTGTGTGTGTGTGTGTGTGTGTGTGTGTGTGTGTGTGTGTGTGTGTGTGTGTGTGTGTTAATTTAAATGTTTCTGGTTGGGTGGTGTGTTTCTGGTTTTGTGTGTTATTTATGCGTGTAAATTGTGTGTTTTTCATTGTTTTTAATGACTTTGTCTTTGATCTTTAACATTTTCCTGTCTTGATTTGATGTTGTCATGTGTAGATCCTGGTTTGTGTTCATAAGCGGCGGTTCAGTGACTCGATCAGTAAATGTTCTGGCAGCGCTGACCTCGGCTGACCTCTGCTGAGGATTAGCTGTTTGGACTTCTTTCATTTTTCAATCTATTTTAAACACTGCCTTCAGATTAGCCGTCAGCGTCCCAGTGCATCAAATAAAGAAAATTGCATTAAATTATCCCATTAATATTATTATAATCGCTGCATTATATAATGAAACAAAGTGGGTTAACTCAGTGGGCCCATCAGAACCCATCAGCAGAGAGGATGCATGAAGACAGGATCAGCCAGGTCCAAATCAAGCGTTAGTCTGGCAGACTGTGTCAGGGCCACCTAAACAGGTCCAGGCTCCTTTGGGCCCATAAATCCTTGTTTTGTGCAGGTTCCTGTCATCCTGGGTCTGAAGGCCTGTTCTGTGGACTCACCAGCAGAGTTAAGCTGTCAGGACCACAACAGGCTGAATAATAATAATAATAATAATAATAATAATAAAAGAAGCAGTGAAAACAGTTAAATCCTCGTCCTGATGGGCCTCTGTGGTCTAATCCATGTCTTCGTGGTCCTGCAGCTGGATGAGATGGTGTTTAATCGACTTTAGAGAATTAGTCATTCCTTATTACCGTCGTGGTTTTTATGGGACTTTCCTGGAAAATCCCGTTCAACACACATTTTAATTTCATTTCTGAGGCTCAATCATGTTGAGGGCAATGTAAATAATCCAATAACATCAATCATCTCCGCTCCTCCCCCAAAATAAGCCAGCAGCTGATTGGATGGACGCTCACTCTTCTTTATTGGTTTTTAGGAGCTCTGATGGTTTTATCAAATATAATCATGACCCCAATTTACCAAACAGAACAGAACCGCTCCTGCCTCACTTCCTGTTGGACCAGTAAACAGCAGCAGCTTACAGTCACCTCACCTGTTTTAACAGGGGTTCTGCTCAGATTGTATCAGTTTTTCCTCTCTGTGCCATCGACAAAGAACCAGATCCAGAACCAGCTACAGATGTTTGTCAGATAAATAAGCTGCTCCCTAACCAGGGTCCAGATGTCTAATCCAGACCCAAACTGGGTCTTACAAGATGAAAGTAAAATCTTCCATCAATTATTATCCTAACATGCTCAGAAATCCTCCAAATGAATCCTAATAATCCTCCTGATGGCTCACATGACCCAGATGGAGCAGCAGCAGAACCACGGCACGCAGGAACACGTCCTCCTGAGTGGGTTTGAATCAGCCACAGGAACCAGGACCCAGAACCCTGATGCTCATTTCTTCCTACTGTGAACAGACGGGTAATAGAACCAGAACCAGGCTTGGTCTTACTGGGTTTATTTCCTGTCAGCTGTTTCTGTGATGGCTGTCTTTCTTTAACCCACAGAGATCTGGACCTGAGAGCATCTCAGAACCCTTCAGGTTCTGGTCCTGAGAGCCGGGTGCTTTGGCTAATAACGTAGTGTGTCAAAATGTGGTTTAACGTGTGGTTTAAATCTGGAGGATGATTTGGACCTTTGTTCTGATGACCATCAGGGTGATGAAAACACGACGCAGCACAAAGATTACAGAACCATTCAGGTCCATGCAGCCATTAACTGATAAACAGCTATTAGAGGCTTATAGACTGATGGGGGGGGGGGGGGGGGGGGGGGGGTCCATCCTGAGTAGCTTGAGCAGTGGTTTGAAACCTCCAGTAGAACCAGATCCAAGATGAGCAGAGCGACTGGGGTCTGAGAGACAAACCCAGAAGGGTTGGATCAGACGACATCTCTATGGCCGACAGATAAGGAGAACTAATGATAAATGACCCTTGTGTAGCGCCTTTCAGAGTCAGAGGACTCCAAATAGCTTTACACTACAGTGTATCATTCATCCATTCACACCCTGGTGATGAGCTACAATGTAGCCACAGCTGCCCTGGGGCTCACAGGCAGAGGCGACGCTGCCGAGCACAGGCGCCACCAGTCCCTCTGACCACCACCAAAAGGCAACGTGGGTTAAGTGTCTTGCCCAAGGACACAACAACAGAATTCTCTGCCGGGAGCCAGGATCGAACCTACAACCTTCTGATTACTGGACAACCCGCTCTATCTCCTGAGCTACTGCTGCCCAAAGAACAAAGTAAAGGCAGCAGCAACAGTAAATACAGACATGGAGAGCAGAGACAGCAGAGCGAGGAGATGTGGTCAGTAGATTACAGGCTTGTCTTGAAGACATAAAAATCTGATGACTCTAAACTTTCTGCTTTAAAGCCACATTCCTTAACTTTGTGGATATATGCTCTTTGTCGCCCTCTAGAGGCTTGCTGCGTAACGTCACTGTCACAAAATCAAATCTCTCTCTCGGGCATAAGAGGCATGTTTACTTTCCTAATGTCAGGCAAAACAACAAAAACAAACTTTTCCACCTCCACACATTGAATAAATAGTTTTATCAGGACTGTATAACAACTTTATGCCCGACCAAACACAATAACCCTGGTGAAATCATTTATTACTTACCTAGCCATTAGCAGCACGGCTAGGTCAGAGTCCGTAGTTCATGCTGTTCTTTCTAAAAGAGCTCTCCAGCGAGGAAAAGACGTCCCAATAATAACTCTGGTCTTTGCTCTTGCTCTATCACGTTCTCCTTTTCTTTTCCTAGATTCCTCTGATAAGGGATTTCTAGCTTTCTTTGGTGAATCTGCCACTGCTACAGCGAGTCTACGTTATACAAGTATGGCAAGCCAAAGGGATAAAAAAAATGCGCGTTCTAATCTCTCATTATGTCCACCAAATCGAGCATCTTGAACGAGCGTTTTGGCGGACATAATGCTCGGTTTTAGAACACGCGAGTTTTTGCCCCCTTTGGCGTCAAAACGCGCATTTTGGTGGACTTTTTTTTATCCCTTTGGCTTGCCATATTCTGCCGTAAAGCAACACCCAGTCAGTACTTCCGGTAGCGACCCGAGCTCAAAAACTGTATAGTGCGGTAAACAGCCGTGGGACCCCCCAACACTATCACAGGTACGAAAATGAACATAACAGATGATAGTATGACGCCAAAACTTTGCAAAAAAGCATCATTTTAAGGTGAAAAAGTTGCGGAATGTTGCTTTAAATCCAGACAAGACTGAAGTTATCATCTTTGGACCAGAACCTCAGAAAAGGAAACTGCTTAGTCAGTCACCTAATCTAAACGGTATTAAATTAGCCTCCGAGAACAAAGTAAAGAACCTCGGTGTTATCTTTGACCAGGACATGTCATTCAAATCCCACGTTAAACAGGTTTGTAGGATTTCCTTTTTCCACCTTCGGAATATTGCTAAGATTAGAAGCATCCTTTCCAGGAGTGATGCTGAAAAACTGGTTCATGCATTTATTACCTCAAGGTTGGATTACTGCAATTCATTACTATCAGGAGGTCCACAGAATGTAGTCAAAAGTCTTCAGCTGGTCCAAAATGCTGCAGCTAGAGTTCTGATGAGAATTAAAAAGAGAGACCACATCTCTCCTGTTTTAGCTTCCCTACATTGGCTGCCTGTTAAATTCAGAATAGATTTTAAGATCCTCCTTCTCACATATAAAGCTCTTAATAAACAAGCTCCATCATACATCAGTGATCTGATTGTTCCATATGTTCCTAACAGAGCACTTCGCTCTCAGACTGCAGGTTTACTGGTGGTTCCTAGAATATCTAAAAGTAGGATGGGAGGCAGATCTTTTAGCTATCAGGCTCCTCTCCTGTGGAACCAGCTCCCAGCTTTAGTCCGTGAGGCAGACACCTTGTCTACTTTTAAGACTAGGCTCAAAACTTTTCTATTTGATAGGGCTTATGGTTAAATTCTGATGTTAGCCCAGGTTTAGACGAGAGGGGAGCAGAGGGAGATGGAGTGTACTGAGGGGACTACTGTCGTTAAAGACTTTTCTCCCTGGCCCTGCCTCCCACATGCCTCCATCTAAAAGGCTAGGTTATCCTGAGTTATCTCTGTAGTTATGCTGCTATAGGCTTAGACTGCTGGAGGACATACTGACCACTTTCCACACTCTGCTACTCTCTTCTACCACCACTCTCTAATTGCATTATTTCCTGTTATTTACGCAAGCTGGATGCTCTGTGTAGCAATCTGGCAACGATCCCTCAATTCGCACGCAGGTTGGATTCCATGATGGAGAATGCCACTGCACGGCATGGAGGGAATTAAACCCCATTATTTGGCTGATTTGAGACTCCTGTGACCAGTTAAAGACTAAGACAAGACTGTAAGGCAGAGGAAAACGTTATCTCTGGCCTGCTCCAAAACAATAATTGTTATCTGAATCTGGCTCCCCGTTCGGCCTTGGCTGAAGGAAAAAACTCCAGATGGAATGAATACAGACACTCGCTCTCTCCCCCTCCTAACCTATTCCTGACGTGGACCTGTGGATCTGGGTGGAAGGTCACGGAGCCATGAAGGACTCACTGCTCGCTTTGCTACCCTCTGACCTCCCTCACCCCTTCGGAAACGGGGATGAGGCTGCACATGATGCTGCTGACTCTCTCTGTCGAACGGAGGGTTCCCCTTTCCCATCCAGCCCCTCCTACTGTATGATGTGACTGTCAATTTATGTGCTTTGAGGTTTTCCCTGAATCTCCACCGCTGGCCAAGGATTGGGAGCAGGGCGAAGGGACATGTTTTTTTCTCCCTCATACCCCCTCCCCTCCTGTTGGTTTTTCTTCTATCTTGTTTCACCACTGCCTAGGGAGCGCCATAAAGGCTGCATGCCCCCAGTTCAGCCTGATTCTGTCATGTTGAGTCTTGTGTATGTCTAATCTTGGACGGGTTGTTTCTGAAACTGTAATTTCCCCACTGAGGGACAAATAAAGGTATTCTTAATTAATTCTTATTTCAGCTGTTAACGTTATTTTCTCTCTAAGTGTTTTTCTCCCCAGAAGAAGCTACACTGGCGTTCTGCTGAGCTGTGGTGGCCTCATGGAGGGGGCCATCGGTTGGCACACTGCTGCCAACCACTGAACATTCTCCCTCTCCTGATATTACATCTTACTTTCTTTAACATAGAATGTGCTACTATTAGTTCACCTGTTGAATTAATTATAGATTCACTCAGATAAAGACAATAAAGTTTCTCTTACTAAATAGAACTTCTACTAAGAAATCACAGTGTAGCCATAGAAACACTACTTGATCTATATGGTGTGTGTGTGTGTGTGTGTGTGTGTGTGTGTGTGTGTGTGTGTGTGTGTGTGTGTGTGTGTGTGTGTGTGTGTGTGTCTGTTCTGTCTTCTCAATCCCCAATGAGTCGTGGCAGATGGCTGCTCATACTGAGCCAGGATCCTCTGCAGGTTTCTTCCTGTTAAAAGGGAGTTTTCCTCTCCACTGTCGCTACATGCTTGCTTAGTATGAGGATTGCATCAAGTTGATGTAATCTGCTGGGTTCCTTATATAGGAAACTTGGTGCTATATAAATACACTGAATTGAATTGAGTATGTCCTCCTGCAGTCTGAGCCTGCAGCAGCATAACTAAAGGGATGAGCCTGGACTATGAGTCTAACATGGAACCAACAGCTGATGTTGATTTACTGTTACAGAGTGACCAATAAAGCTCCACAAACATTCAAAGATGCAGCGACTTCATTAAAGTGTGAAATGGGAGACAAAGCTAGAAGACAATAAATTTACCTTAACCACTCTACCTGAGGCTAAATCCACGGGGGGAGGGGGGCAGACAGAACAGACTCGTATAAATAATATAAAGCTGGATATGTTGCAGAAGCATGTAATCAAGTAGCTGGAGTCGATTGTAAAGACAACTTTTCTCCAAAGTCAAATGTATCTTCTGTAGGTACTTTAGTGCAGCTAACAGCAGAGAAGGACTGGCAAGGGCACCAGATGGGTGTAAAAACAGCTACCTACACGCCCCTATTGACTGTGAAGTGTACATTGAACAGCCTGAAGGTTTTCAAATCAGGTCAGAAACAGGTGAAAAGTTTGTGTAAACTGAACAAATCATTGTGTGGATTACAACAGTCTGGAAGGAACTGGAACAGAACGTTACATGGTTGTCTCTGTGAAAATGGCTTCAGTGTTTACAGCAAACAAACTGGACATGGGAGAATTCCTTTTTCAATCCGGGTCGACGATCTGATGAGTGCAGCAAATGCATCCAAGTCACCTGATGAAGTAAAAGAAAAGTAACAAAAAGGTTTAAGATGAAGGGCCTTGGGGACTAAAAACATCCTCAGGTGTTGAGCTCACACAGGAAGGAGAGATAAAAATGACCCAAGCGATTCCTAACAACAACCCCAGACATGTAGACCCTTTATTGGGCTGGTGCTGAACCATGGAAAGATGGTCACTGTCCTACAACAGACATGGTGCAGATGTTTACAGAGTCTGTAACAGAGTCCAGCATATGTGTAATGAATGACAAATATGTACATACCCTAGCCTATAGCAGCATAACTAAAGGGGTGAGCCAGGCTAACCCTAACGGGTTCAGTCAGAGATCTCAAAGCTCTGCTTTTAGAACCTGTAGGAACCAAACCAGCAGCCTGGGAGCCCGGTGCTCTGCTGGGAACTTCTGGAACAAGAAGATCTCCGAGAGAAGAAGTGGCTTGATCTTTCAGAGCTTGAGAAGTTTGAAGGAAAAGTTGAATTCAGTTCAGTCCAGGGAGCCAGTGGAGGGATGCTAAAACAGGAGAAATGTCATCTGGATCTGGATCAGCTGGAAGCCTCAGAACCTTCAGAACATTCTGATCATGACGTAACCACCAACACCTGCTCAGCTTCAGAGCTTTGTGTTTTACCTGAACCGCTGAAACTGCCTTCATTTGCAATAAGTCTACGGAAGAAAAACTTCAACTCAGGTGTTTTTGCAACGAATCGCTGTGCGCCCTGACGTCATCAGCTCGCGCCGCTGATAACAGCATGGATTGAAACAGTTGTTTTGGTTTACCCGAGCGGCTGCTGACGGTTCGGATCGGTCAGTTAACGGTTTCTGTCTAATTGTGTTCGTTCACCGGATGAACGTTCAGGTTCTTCTTCTGTTGTTTTAAATGAGCTGTCAGGAAACTTTGCTCCAAACAAACCGGTCCGGTCAGACCGGTTCTACCGAAGATAAAGTACTAGAAAATAACACTGAAGGAGCACCGCAGCCGATCGGAACTTTACCTGCTCAGGTAGGAAAACTTTCTGGACCGAGTGAAGCTGGGCTGGGTTAAAACAGATCTGTCATCAGGAGGTTCAAATGAGATGGGTTGGGACCCGAACCGAGGAGAAGGTTCCTTCTAAAGAGAGCAGAACGGGTCTGAATCCACGTAGGAGTCAGAACCGGCACCTTTTAACCCTGGATTCGGGATCAGGTCTTTGATTCTTCCTGGTTCTGGTTTTGGTTCTGGTTCTGAAAGAAAAAAAATCAGTATCTGTTCTGGAGAGTTTTGGGTCTGAAACGACCAGGACAAAAGTCCTGCTTCAGTCTGAAAACCTCTAATAGACCTTCAGAACCCCTGGAGAATGTCCTACCAGGTCAGGAGTTCTGGTCCGGATCAGGAGTTCTGGACTGGGTCTGGAGTTCTGGTCTGGATCAGTAGTTCTGGACCAGGTCAGTAGTTCTGGACCGGGTCAGTAGTTCTGGACTGGGTCAGGAGTTCTGGTCTGGATCAGTAGTTCTGGTCTGGGTCAGTAGTTCTGGACCAGGTCTGGAGTTCTGGACCGGGTCAGGTGTTCTGGTCCGGATCAGGAATTCTGCTGTGGATCAGGAGTTTAGACCAGGTCTGGAGTTCTGGTCTGGATCAGTAGTTCTGGACCGGGTCAGTATTTCTGGACCAGGTCTGGAGTTCTGGACCAGGTCAGTATTTCTGGACCTGGTCAGGAGTTCTGGACTGTGTCAGTAGTTCTGGTCTGGATCAGTAGTTCTGGACTGGGTCAGTAGTTCTGGACTGGGTCAGGAGTTCTGGTCCAGATCAGGAGTTCTGGTCTGGATCAGTAGTTCTGGACCAGGTCTGGAGTTCTGGACAGGGTCAGGAGTTCTGGTCTGGATCAGTAGTTCTGGACCGGGTCAGTAGTCCTGGACCGGGTCAGGAGTTCTGGTCTTGATCAGGTGTTCTGGTCCGGATCAGGAATTCTGCTGTGGATCAGGAGTTTGGACCAGGTCTGGAGTTCTGGACAGGGTCAGGAGTTCTGGTCTGGATCAGTATTTCTGGACCTGGTCAGGAGTCCTGGACCGGGTCAGGAGTTCTGGACCGGGTCAGGAGTCCTGGACCGGGTCAGGAGTTCTTGACCGGGTCAGGAGTTCTGCTGTAGCTGATCTCTGAGGTCTTTTTGTCTGCAGCTCCACACAGAATGAGCTGTGATGAGGAAGTCCAAACTGGCCGGACTCTTCCTCGTCGGGGGCTGTCTGATTGTCTACCTCCTGTTTGTGAAGCATCACTACTCCAGCCACCAACCCGACTCACACAGACCCCCCCCACACGCTCAGCCCCAGTCTCACAGAACCAATCAGGATGGGTCCGTCTCTGCTGATGGAGACAGCTTCCAGTACGGTATCATGTTTGACGCGGGGAGCACCGGGACCCGAGTCCACGTCTTCAGGTTTCAGATGAATAACAAAGGTATGGAGGACAGCAGACATCTTCAGACATGTTCAAATGTAAACAAACTGATTTTAGGACCATCTGATGATCTCAGATTCAAAACAAACATTCAGAGATGAACAGAACCAAATGGATCCTGTCACATTTATCTGGTGTGTGTGTGTGTGTGTGTGTGTGTGTGTGTGTGTGTGTGTGTGTGTGTGTGTGTGTGTGTGTGTGCGTGTGTGCGTGCGTGCGTGCGTGAAAGAGAGAGGGAGAGTGAGCAGCTTTCAGCTCATAAGTCCTACTGCTGCTGGTTCAGATGGACAGATTCATTAGAACCCTTCAGAGCTTTTTGGTTTATTGGGCTTAGAGAAGTTTCCTGCCGAGCTCGGCCAAATGCCTTCATTATCGTATTTAGGCTCTAATCGGACTCTGCTGAGCTGAGTGCTGTTTTGGCTTCTTTGTTAGCGGTACTGCTAACGGGCTGATGGCAGCACCTGTTAGACCCACGAGGAGGGACAGGTCCGGGGTCAGTCACTGCTCATCAGAGTCAGCTCGGTTTTGTGGATCTTTCACACACCAAGGTCTCTGTGTCATTAAAGGTGTGGAACACTGAAAAACCATTTTTAATGATTATTTCTGATTCTCATGGGTCACTCTGAGTGTTTCATGCAGGCTGAACATGAAAATAGTCTCCTCCACCTATCTCCTGCATTAGCTTCTGATAGAAAATAGACTCTAGGTGAAACTCTAGGATTAGAAAATCCTGACAGATCTACGTCACACTGTCACTGATCATTCATGGACTCACCCATCTGGACTCACGACGGGGAAGGCTGTTGTTGGTTTAGCGTCCAGGAAACAGCAGAGAACGTCTGGCTAGTAGAAGCTAACCGTTAGCATTAGCAACTCCACCACACAGCAGAACTCCTCCAGGATTGTTTTATTAGTGGAGATAAAACATCAATAGCTACGTTTACATGCGCCAAATTTCCCCAATCCGATTAAAATCTTGGTTGATCAGAATTCCCAAACCTCTGTTTACATGGACACTAACTGGAATGATCCGATCACGCCGCGATGCCCGCACCATAGCTTGCGCATGCGCAGACTTGTCTTTCCCGGAAGAGAAATTGTAAACAAACGCCATCTTGTCCGCACGTCTTTCCCCTTGCATTTTATTTGCTTATTCTCTAGCTTCGGTGAATTCCCGCTTCCTGCATCTTTAGATGCACTTTAGATGCACTTGAGTGTATAACTCGGCATTTTTAACCGTTCGGCCATCGAGACGTTCAGCAATATTGAGCTCCCGTAGTATTTCCAGTAAAAAATAGCGTCGGCAACAGACCACTTCTGTTCACGTTTTCGATCTGTCCTGAGCATGCGCAGAGGCGAAAAGAGGGCACGCTGAAGTTGCACACATGCGCAGTGGGCATTATTTTACCCCAACGATCCGAATGGCTGTGTACATGGACGCCAATCGGATTGACGATCGGACAAAACCACCTCTCTCAATCGGAATGAAATTTCATTCGGATCAGGCCGAATCGGATCAGAATATTCCGATTGACATGTTTACATGACGAATTTTTGATCCGATAGGGCGTTCAATCCGATTACTTGTGCCCATGTAAACGTAGCTAATGTTGCAGAGCAAACAGAGTCAGTGGTAGAGTCATGTTGCTGTTAGCCAATCAGAGGAGAGATGTCCACATATCAGGAAATAAGACTCCAGATCCTGTCGTCTGAAGCTACTTTCTCCTCTGGCTGAATTCTCTTTCCTGAAACAGGCGCTTCTGCCCCAAACCCCTCCACCACCCTGATTACGACTTACGAGGCATTCATTCCTACTAGAGACCACTACAAATGTATTGATTAAATGAGTGTTCAGCACCTTTAAGAATGATAATGATCAGCTTTATCATACTACAGAACCTCCTAAACTGGACCACGAGACGTTCAGAGCCATCAAACCTGGACTGTCGGCGTACGCCGATGACCCACAAAAGGTACTGACTAGAGTGCAACAATTATTAGTTTTTGTCATTTTATAAAAAGGAGTTTTTAAACTGAAATTTGGAGGGACACCGTTTGAAAAAGCTGCCATGAAACCAGACAATAAAGGTTGAATATGGAACATTTTTTAGCTATATTTTTATAAAATAATATCTCCACGGGGCGTTTAGAGAATGAATGTACAGTTTTTCCTTTAAAAGCTATATTTAAAAAAATAGATAATCCAAATTTTATTTTGACGGGCACGACACTGGGTTTATGTTTACATCCACCAGCCACTAGAGGACACCGTTGCGGTAAAAAGTCTGCTCACCAAGGCGAGGCTGGGACTATGTAAAATGGTGGATTTGACAAGTCAAGCAGCTGATTCCAGAGTCCAGAAGATGTTCCAACGGTAAATACTGTTGTTAAATAAACTTATTAGTAGAAATTAGTCCTTACCCTGTACGATTCATCACTGGACATTTTATTTAACCTTTATTTAACCAGATGAGTCGATTGAGAACTCATTCTCATTTACGACGATCTGGCCAAGAGGCAGCAGCAACAGACACATAGTTAGCTTTACACAAACAGATAAGATAAAAATAAGATGAGATAAAAAAAGAGAAAAAAATGCAGATATAGATAAGATTAAACAGCTAGACATAAAAACAAAGGACTGTTCTCATATATAATATGCACAAGCCATTAAAACAGACTTAAAACAATCTTTAAGCACTCAGAAGCAGGAACATTGATCAGAAATTATTGAATGCAATGAATTATTGAAGGTAGATAATGGAACGTAGGTAGTGGACATGGTGCTGGCTGCTCACTTCACATATCAGCAGTGAACCAACACCCCGACGGCTGGAAAATTTGTTGTTGTTGCAATACCACCTCTAAACACTGGGTGTTGCTATGGTGTCTGTGTTCCATATTTAACCTTTAAAAGAGTTAGGGCTGTAATATACTTGCTGTTTAACCTTGCGTTGGCGCAGGCAGCAGGTTGCGTCTTTGTTCATATACTTGCTGCTACATGGCGCTGCATGTAGTACTAGAGTGTTCCACTAGGGGGCAAACTAGAGTACTCAGACCGGATAGAGAGCCAGAACCATATATATCATATCTATCACTAGATGCCTTAACTGGGAGTCGACAGCGTCCCTACACGGCGGCCATCTTACCTCGGACAGCTTACGTTCCGTTCTCAATGGTAGCAGATGGAAGGTGAGTGAACAACTTAAACAAAAACACTCTTAACTCGATTAAATATTAACGGATTTACAAGCGGGTTGCATTATTACAAACCTTATAACACATAGACTTGAGACGACACACACGTTTTTAAATTAATGGACCAAATCCATCATATTTCACAGCCACATCACTGGCGTTTATAACAAATCAAACCGTTTGAAAATTGGTTGAAAATTGAGCAAGTTAGAGTTATTTAAGTAGTACATGCACCGTTGACACCAATGTTATGAAAGGGGGCAGCTGTCCGAGGTAAGATGGCCGCCGCAGAGGGACGTTCGTCCAATTGACGAACAGTGTGGGTAAGGCATCTAGCAATATATATGATATCTGTGGTGTGGCCAGGACAACAAAAACAAACATGGCATCAATAAAAGACATCAGTAACTGGTTAATTTTGAGATTACGGCAGAAAAAAAGACAGCAGTGGTATCGTAGATGAGGTGAAAGAACTCTAAACCAGAGACGGAGTCACCATGGTGAGTGTTTCTCGCTCGTTTTGTCAGCTCCACCTGCTGGTAACTCATTAATTACAGCATTTGGGCGCATTGCATTGCATCACGTTAATTTCAGGGACGCGCACAAATAACGCTTCAAATCAATGCAAACTACGCGTGGCAGCCATTTTAAATATGCGTAAGCGCCGCTAAACTACAAGTATATTCCGGCCCATAGGGTCCCTCCATGATGTCCTGGGGGGAGGGACAATAAATCCTGGGTAAAATTCTGATCTGATATTTAAATTTTCATCCGGATGCTTTTGTTGGCCGAATGAAACTTCTGGAGCTTCAGAACCAACAGTTACAGGAAGAAACCACATAAGTCACAGCAGTAGTTTCAACAGTTCACAGAATCAGGGACATGTTGTCTCTGCTTGTCTCTGTCTCCAGTGTTCTGCAGGTCTCATGGAGCTCCTGGATGTGGCTAAATCCAGCGTTCCGCCCTCCATGTGGACCAGAACCCCTGTGGTTCTGAAAGCCACGGCCGGCCTGAGGCTGCTGCCTGGACAGAAGGCCGACCAGCTGCTGGACGAAGTGAGACACACACCTCACCTGTCCACCTGCTGAGTTCCTGTTTGCTCTGATGTCTACAGATGTTAAACTAATGTTTGTTCCTCTGCAACCCCTTTGCTGTTTTTGTTGTTGCTGTAGTTACCGTAGGCTAGGCCCTAAACTGAATACCAGCACCCCCCCAAAACCCCCCCTACAGTGTTTGGAGGGCGTCCGTTCCTAAAACCGCGCCTGGTTGTTATTGTTGTTGTTTGTGTTATCTTCAGTGGTGTTGAATTTGACGTTGATGTTGTCCAGGTGAGGACGCTGTTCCACGAGTCTCCATTCCTGTCCAGAGATGACAGCGTCTCCATCATGGACGGAACTGATGAAGGTAATTTCCAGTGACTCAGTCAGAACCACTGATGGAGTGTGTTGGGAGCTGATGGATGCCTGGGGAGAGGAACGAGATGAACCATTTTCACGACTGCTGATCGGGAGCTGGTCGTGAGGTGTTAATCGCCTCTCGTTACCTCCTGTATACTACATGACACAAAACTTTCCCCGACCGCAAAGATCGAAAAATCGCACAGTGTATGCCCGGCTTTAATTGCCAGCATCTCCCAATCACACACACACACACACATTCTAGTCTACACTCTAGTTGACACTCCTTTGTTACTAAGAGAATCAATTCTGAACTGGATCGTCACCCCTAGAATCAGAATCTAATTGAATCGTGAGTTGTTGTAAGAGTCACCCTACTGAACATACAGCTGTAGGGTTTTGAATCATCAGAAGAGAAGCCTTACCTTTTACCCCAACTAAAATACTCCCATGGTGTTGAATTGGGGTCCTTCACACAGCCACAGCACCGGGCTGCCCGCAGAGGTGCCTGACTTTAAATTGGCTCCACTAAAGAGGCTTATGATGATGGTGCTGATGATGAAAAAATGCTAAAAATCGTCCTGATTAATCGGTCAACCCCTACCCTGTAGTCTGTGCATCAACTGGGCTCTCACTGCACATCTCACAGCAGCTATAGTGTTGTCCTTCCAGCTCGCTCCGGTCCTGCTTACAGTTTCCATTACTTTAATGTTGCTATGTTAACGTGCTGGAACCAGACTGCAGTGCCAGGTCTGTCAGTTCAATTTTTTTCTAAGTCCCAGCAGACCGGACCGGCAACCCTGAAGTTGCAAGTGGAATATTCTGATCACAAGGGGCGACGGGGCTGGGTGGCCTTTCATTAACCCTGTAAAGGGTCGTTTTAGCGCATACTGGCTCAAGAACATGATTTAAAAATATGAACAAGAGTTGCAAAGTGTCGCAAATTCGCATCAAACCACTTCTGCTCCAAATGCAACCATAATACTGTCCAGAATTCTCCACTGCCCAGTGATGCATTTCCAACACATTCCTGTATGTTTGTCAAAAAAATTTTCTCAACTTAATTTAGCATCTACTTGAAAGCAAAAACACAAGTGAATAATTTTTTCCACATTTGGAAATAAATTCAGGCGTTAAAGTTAAAGTCCCAAGTATTCATCACACACTGGTGAAATTACATCTCCGCATTTGACCCATCCCCATGGTGGGGAGCGGTGAGCTGCAGCTGTGGACGCGCTCGGGAACTATTTGGTGATTTAACCCCCCAATCCAACCCCTTAGTGCTGAGTGTCAAGCGAGGAGGCATTGGGTCCCATTTTTTCAAAGTCTTTGGTATGACCCGACCGGGAATCAAACCCTGATCTCCCAGTCCCGGGGCGGACACTCTACCACTAGGCCACCGGAGCTGGTTATTAAAGCAGCAATCCGGAGTTTTCCCCTTTCAGGAATTATGTATGATTTTTCAGAAATTCGTAAAAGTGATTGTCTTAACATGTAGTGTGATATAATGTAAGCGGTGTCTTTTTTTTTGCTAAACCCGCCCCCTGCCCCGTAAAATCCGTGCAATGGGAAACTGAGCGGCAATCAGAACTAACCAATAGCGTTAGACTACTGCTTACGTGCTTCAAATTTAAGGAAGTACCTCAGCTGATGCAGCATTGATGAACTTTTCAATTCAATTCAGTTTATTTCTATAGCGCCAAATCACGACAAGAGTCGTCTCAAGGCACTTCACAAAGTAAACATTCCAATACAGTTCAGTTCATTAAGCCAATCAGTAAAAAAGTTTCCTATATAAGGAACCCAGCAGATTGCATCAAGACACTGACTAGTGTCATTGTGTTGGTACAATCCTCATACTAAGCAAGCATGTAGCGACAGTGGGAAGGAAAACTCCCTTTTAACAGGAAGAAACCTCCAGAGGATCATGGACAAGTAAGTCTTTAAAATATAAATGTATGAAAACAAAACATGACATGAGAATAATACTTGTAAAACAGCGTGTTTTAGCTGTTTGTCGGCTACAGAAGCACATTCATAAAGAAACGTGCAGTCACCATCTTAAATTATCGAGTTGACCCGACTATTGGTGTGATACGCTTGTCAGCCACTAGATGGTGCCATCAGATAAAAGAAATACTCTGGAGAGCTACTTTAAGGGGTTAATGTTGATGATTATAACTGACAACTAATGAAAATCCTAAATTCAGTCTCTCAGAATATTAGAATATCAATTAAGACCAAAGCAAAAAAAGGATTTTTAGAAATGTTGTCCAACTGAAAAGTCTGAACATAAAGCTATGAGCATGTACAGCATCAGTATTTAGTTGGGGCTCCTTTGGCCTGGATTACTGCAGCAATGGGGCGTGGCATGGAGTCCATCAGTCTGTGGCTCTGCTCAGGTGTTATGAGAGTCCATGTTGCTCTGATAGTGGCCTTCAGCTCTTCTGAATTGTTGGCTCTGGCGTATTGCATCTTCCTCTTCACAATAGCCCATAGATGTTCTATGGGGTTAAGGTCAGGTGAGTCTGCTGGCCAATCAAGAACAGGGACACCATGGTCCTTAAACCAGGTACTGGTAGCTTTGGCACTGTGTGCAGGAGCCAAGTCCTGTTGGAAAATGAAATCTGCATCTCCATAAAGTTGGTCAGCAGCAGGAAGCATGAAGTGCTCTAAAACTTCCTGGTAGACGACTGCGTTGACCTTGGACCTCAGAAAACACAATGGACCAACACCAGCAGATGACATAGCACCCCAAACCATCACTGACTGTGGAAACTTTACACTGGACCTCCAGCAACGTGGATTCTGAGCCTCTCCTCTCTTCCTCCAGACTCTGGGACCTTGATTTCCAAAGGAAATGCAACATTGACTTTCATCAGAGAACATAACTCTGGACCACTCAGCAGCAGTCCAGTCCTTTTAGTCTTTAGCCCAGGTGAGACGCTTCTGACGCTGTCTCTTGTTCTAGAGTGGCTTGACACAAGGACTGTGACAGCTGAAACATGTCTTCATACGTCTGTGCGTGGTGGTTCTTGAAGCACTGACTCCAGCTGCAGTCCACTCTTTGTGAATCTCCCCCACATCTTTGAATGGGGTTTTTTTCACAATCCTCTCCAGGGTGAGGTTATCTCTATTGCTTGTAGACTTTTTTCTACCACATCTTGTCCTTCCCTTCACCTCTCTATTAATGTGCTTGGACACAGAGCTCTGTGAACAGCCAGCCTCTTTAGCAATGACCTTTTGTGTCTTGCCCTCCTTGTGCAAGGTGTCAGTGGTCGTCTTTGGACGACTGTCAAGTCAGCAGTCTTCCCCATGATTGTGTAGCCTACAGAACTAGACTGAGAGACCATTTAAAGGCTTTTGCAGGTATTTGGAGTTAATTAGCTGATTAGAGCGTGGCACCAGGGGTCTTCAGTATAGAACCTTTTCACAATATTCTAATATTCTGAGATACTGGATTAGGGATTTTCATTAGTTGTCAGTTATAATCATCAAAATAAACATTTGAAATATATCAGTCGGTGTGTGATGAATGAATCTAATACACAAGTTTCACTTTATGACTAGAATTACTGAAATAAATCAGCTTTATCATGATATTCTAATTTAATGACCAGCAACTGTAAACAGTAAATGTGTATC
>SSNS01000381.1:232791-324722 GCA_006937985.1 Aphyosemion australe
CCCGATTTGTTTTAATGTAACCTTTCTTCCAACATGATTGAGACATTAAGAGTGTTTAAAATGCTCCTTTAATTTTTCCCCGTAGATGCACTCTTATTCTATGGCTTATATTGTTACATGATGTGGTTGGCTGTGGCTCGCAGCAGTAGCTCAGGAGGTAGAGCGGGTTGTCCAGTAATCGGAAGGTTGCAGGTTCGATCCCGGCTCCGGCCAGAGAATGCTGCTGTGTGTCCTTGGGCAAGACACTTAACCCGCCTTGCCTGCTGGTGGTGGTCGGAGGGACTGGTGGCGCCAGTGCTCGGCAGCCTCGCCTCTGTCAGTGCGCCCCAGGGCAGCTGTGGCTACATCGTAGCTCATCCCCACCAGCGTGTGAATGGGTGAATTGAGTTGATTGTGTTGTGAAGCGCCTTGGGGGGTTGTAGAACCCTAAGAAGGCGCTATACAAATACAGACCATTTACCATTTACCATTACCTGTTTTTATGTGTTCTAATGGACAGCACTTTTGAAAGTGCTTTATAAATAAAATTGGTGTGGTATAGTGGGGCATTTGTTGATAGTATCAAAGAATATTGCCATCTTGGGCTCCATTTGACCACTTCTTTTTTATTTATTTTATGTCCAGTAATCGTTCTTCGGCTCTACAGCCCACCGCTGCATCAGCGCGGTGCTGGAAGGCAGTAAAACATTTATTCCCGTGCCTGTGTCACGCTCCAGAGCTTAAATTTCTGTCTTGGTTGTCATGGTTACCCACGACATACTGCTGATAAGCAGGTTTATTTATATGCACAATATTCATAACGTAGTTTGCATTGACCATTTATGGCAGAAAGTGGGTGTGCAGGAGGCGGGATGTGATCCAGAAACACCTGAGCTCATTTCTAGAACAGGTGAGATTTAAAAAGCAGAAACTGTGCAGCCATGTGTTAGCAGAGATTTACTGTTGGGAAAACTCCTGTGGGTCACAGATTTGTTAAGTAGGGTTTTAGTAAAGATTCTACACAAGGTTTTATAAATGAGGTTTCTGGTCTGGTGGTTCTGATGAGGCGTGGTGGCCGGCAGCATCACTGGTGAGACGTTCAGGTGAACTCCACTGATCCAGGTGCTGGTTTTAGACCGGACCAGACTGGAGTCTGACCTGGTAGCTCTGCTCTGTGAGAACATTCAGGCCTTATCAGACATTCTTCAGATTAAAGGTTCAGTCTGTAACACTTACTGCCATCTGGTGGTCATGGTGGAGATACCAACCACCTCCCACGAGGTTACCTCGCCTGTCCATGAGAAGACACTTGATGATGGAGGATATGAGATGTTGGTTCTTGTTTCCTGACTTTAGTTTATTCGTTTATGGTTGTATCCCTTCGATGAGGACAATTTATTGTTTTTGTTTTTTTAATGATTAAGAAAGTTGTTGCAGTATAAGTTGAAGAGATTCTTCTTCAGGTTCAAGAACAAACTGAACGAAGGAAGCAGCTGTTTGCAGCTGGATGAGACGAGCAGGATTTCCTTTTTCAGGTCACCTCAAAGACAACATTAGTGTCTGCTTTCAGCTGCATGCATTAGAGCCTTTTAGCTGTGACCTTTGACCCCTTAGGCATGCAGAAGTGGATGATTAAGAGCTTGAGAGAAACTGTATCATAGAAGCTTCACCATAAAACTCTAAGAAGACAAAACATGTGAGTGCAGAGCCTCTGGCCTTTAGAGCGGGAGGTAAACACAGACACTTACAACCATTAACAATAAGTCTCTTCCATCCAGGCGGGCAGAGGGTAATCTGAGCGAGGGATAAGCATGGAGGCGGGAACGTCGGGATATCTGGGAGATAACCAGACGGAAGACTTTATGGTTGGGCGGAATCACGAGGAATGGTTGGGTCCATTAATGGTACCAGCAGAGATCATTAAAGGCATTTCTAATGAGCTGATCCGACCCACAGAGGAGGAAACGGGTCGGATAATCAGAACCCCCCCCCCCCCCCCCCCCCCAAAGATTAAAAGGGACATTATCCCACTGGGACCTAATTGCTTGTATGAACTACTTTAAAAGGATTGGATTAAATTCAGAAGGGCTTCGTGTTGGTACGGGTCAAACAGAACCGAACAGAACCACAAACGGGTCAAACAGCACTTACAGCTGATTACTAAACAGAACCACAGAGGGGTCAGAACTCAGTCGAACTGGTTTTATTTTGAAAGTGGTTCTGAAACGGTTCTGTTCTTTCTCCCCAGGTATTTCTGCTTGGATCACCATCAACTTCCTCACAGGTAAGAACCAGAACCCCTCGTGTCTCTGGACCACATGATCCAGATCAGAACCCAGAACAGACAGCTGGAAACGGGTCCAGTGAAACCAGTCCAGAATCATTTTATTGGATATTTCCTTGCTGCTCCAGAATCATGATGCTGATGGTTTCATCACATGTTCTGGATCAGAACCAGTCACTTACTTCAGCACTGCATGTTCCCTCTCATGCCAGGTGGTCTCCATAGCAACGGCTCGCCCACGGTGGGCATGCTGGATTTGGGAGGGGGGTCAACACAGATCACCTTCAGTCCACGGGATGAGGTAAGGAGGAGGAGGTCTGCTGAAGCTCCTCAAACCTCCAGGATGGAGGCGCCATCTCAGATGCTGTTGGCCTACATGGATCACAAAGGGGGCAGAGACTGATTCTGAAAACACCAACGGGGGCGTGGCCTAAACCCAAACACATTAGCTGGTGTCTAACAAGGTCAGGAGAGAGAAGAGGGACTGAGGAAGACAGACCTGAACACAGAACACCCCCGCCCAAACCAGAACACCCCCGCCGGTATCAGGATCCCCCCCACCCCCACCCCGCCATGTCACATGCTGTCATCTTATGTTCTCCTGCTTGTCTCGGAACAGGAAACCATCCAGGACTCACCTGTGGACTCCATCAGATCCTTCCAGATGTTCAATAACACACACACCGTCTACACTCACAGGTACACACACACACACACACACAGTCCTGTTGTCACTGAGGACCATTCAGACTAATCAGTGTATTTTATGCTGATCACCATGGGCATCAATAATCTACGGATCCTCCTGAAGCTACCTGGGTCTCGGTCTCATGTCGGCTCGACTCGCCATCCTAGATGGTCCCAGCTCTGTCCCCCGTACGTACCTGACCCAACTTATGGTTCTGGCTTCTCAGCTGGACTTTCATCCCTCTGTGCATCAGATAAATAAGTCATTATCTAATCTTTTAATAACTCCAGCAGATTAATTCTGCTGCTGCCAGCTGTTGCTGAGATTTAACCGCTGGAGGAAGCTTCAGTTCACTTCTGAGTGTTTCACTGTGTGTGTGTGCGTGTGTGTGTGTGCGCGTGTGCGTGCGTGTGTGTGTGTGTGTGCGTGCGTGCGTGTGTGTGTGTGTGTGTGTGTGTGTGCGTGCGTGCCTGCGTGCGTGTTTACAGCAGGGGGCAGCACGGAGCTGCTCAGCACCTGTCTCCCTGCAGAGTTTTCAGGAACTTGGGAACACGCTGACATCATCTACACGGTGAAGGGACAGAAGGCAGGTACAGTGATCTGATTGGCTGGATGGCCCACAGATTACCCATCGTGCAGCTGGAGCCTGTAGGAACCTTGTGTTTGTGCGTTAGGTGGACCGGCCTACGAAGCGTGCCGATCCAAAGTGGAGAAGATTTTGTTCAGAAAGGTGATGAAGGCATCTGAGGCAGCAGACGTGGACTTCTACGCCTTCTCCTACTACTACGACCGCGCCGTCGACCTCGGGGTCATCGGTAAGGTGACAGTGGTGCTGCTGCTCACAGCTGGCTCTCAGAACAAGGAACCTGTGAGCTATAAGAAGGTTCCTGAGGTCCAACCGGGAAGCGGGAGGAGTTTAGAGTTGGTTTCATCTGATTAGGAACCTACTCATCTGTTTCTGTTTCCTGTGTTCAGATGAGAAGAGAGGAGGAACCATCAGGGTGTCTGACTATGTTCAGGCTGCTGAAAGAGGTGAGTCAGAACCCAGTCTGGTCTGCTCCAGGTCTGACTTGCACCTGTGCACCTGATCATGGAGGCCCATGTTTGCTGGATTTTGAAGCATTTGTTTCCTGCAGTGTGCAGCAGTCTGACCCCGGGCCCCCTGCAGAGCCCCTTCCTCTGCCTGGACCTGGTCTACATCTCAGTCTTGCTCCAGGAGCTTGGCCTCCCTCCACACAAACAACTCAAGGTGAGTGTGGACCAGGTTCTGATCCATCACCTGTTTGATGACTCTGTTCTGATCCTGGTCTGTCTGTCACAGCTGGCGAGGACCATCAACCAGGTGGAGACCAGCTGGGCTCTAGGGGCCACGTTCCATTACATGGAGACCCTGAAGAGACCCTGAGTCATGGCTACTGCAGATTATTTTAAAGTTCTGCACAAGAACTTGGTCCTGATCCAGATCAGAAGGCAGGGTGCTGGTCTCCCATCTTCAGCTGGATTAGCACTGGAGGTATTGGGTTTGGACTCTGTGACCAGTGCAGGAACCCCAATTACATCATGTGACCTCCACCGTATGACCTTTGACCCCTTCTATAAATATGTATATGTTGGGTCTCTGGGTCCAGCTTCTGGTCCTGTTTGGGAAACAGGATGTTCTTCAAGAACGTCTGTCAACACGTTTCATATTAATGTTTGTTTCTGCTCATCTGAGACGTGATCAAATAAAATCATTAGGTCTGTGTTCAGCACTGGTTGTGCGTTATGGTTAGGGTATGGGTTAGGGTTATGGTTATGGTTAGGGTTAGGGTATGGGTTAGGCACAATACAGTCACTAAAATGAAAAAAAATGAATGGAAGTCAATGGATGGTCCTCACCATGATAGAAAGACAGACGTGTGTGTGGGTTCAGTAAAGACTAAGGGAGCATAGAAAACACAATTAGCCCAACATGAAACAAAAACATCAAAGCAAAATATAACTTTTCATGTGAAGAAAATCTTTGTTTATATTTAAACTTCTAGAACATTTGCTGTTTCAAAAATACATTCCTATTTTTTTTATTAAACCAATGAGTCATTAACAGTACAATAAAAAAAAGCTCATTTCTAGTTTGCTATGATTGTGCTATAATGAACTAGATTTAACAGTCTGAGCGGACCAACAGCAGCATGTGTTTATCGCGGTTCAACACCGCCCTCTAGTGGCGGGACGCCGCTTTGCACCACAGTTCTGTTACTAGTTTATTACAACAGAAAACAACGTTACATCACTTAAACATAAGAGTTTATTTTGTTTACTTAATACAACATAATCCAGATTTTATTTTAAACTGAAATTAAATATTTTGGAGCTGGATGAGTTTTAAGAATAAAGCTCATTAAGTCTGTTTTTTAGATATTGAATCAGAACAGGTTAATGACTGAGCTGAAAATGAAAGGAAGAGCCTATGAAGAGCTAACTCCCCAGCCCCGGCCTTATGCAAGAAATATTGGTAATTAGATCAACCTTAGGTAGCCTTTTCATGCAAGATGAAGAGACTAAATTTAAATTTAGCAGACAAAGATTTTATGAACATGGAAATAAAGCTGGTAAATATTTGGCATACCTTATAGAAGATCAGATACACAAGCCATTGCAGTCATACGTGATGCTCAGAATAATCGTATATACGATAAGTCCATAAACTCTCTTTAGAATTTTATTGTAGATTTTACACATCTGAACAACCAGATGATGCACTTCAATTAATGGAAGATTTCTTCTATCGACTTAATTTGCCCACCAGACCAACAAGCTACTCCCTATCAGAGAAGAAGTACTGAATGCTAGAAAAACTATAAAAAATGGAAAAGCCCTTGGACCTGATGGGTTTAGTAATGAATTTTATAAAGAATTTAGTGAGCTATTAACAGAACCATTACTTAATATGTTTAATTACTCTTTTTTGCATAACAAATTACCACAGACTCTTAACGAAGATATATATATATAGATATATATATATATATCTATATATATAGATATATATATATATATATATATATATATATATATATATATACTGATCAAAAAAATAAAGGGAACACAAAACTAAGACATCCTAGATCTGAATGAATGAAATATTCTAATTAAATACTTTGTTCTTTACGTAGTTGAATGTGCTGACAACAAAATAACACAAAAATGATCAATGGAAATCAGATTCATCAACCCATGGAGGTCTGGATTTGGAGTCAGACTCAAAACTAAAGTGTAAAAACACACTACAGGCTGATCCAGCTTTGATGTAATGTCCTTAAAACAAGTCAGAATGAGGCTCAGTAGTGGGTGTGGCCTCCACGTGTCTGTATGACCTCCCTACAACGCCTGGGCATGCTCCTGATGAGGTGGTGGATGGTCTCCTGAGGGATCTCCTCCCAGACCGGAACTAAAGCATCCACCAACTCCTGGACAGTCTGTGGTGCAGCGTGGCATTGGTGGATGGAGGAGACATGATGTCCCAGATGTGCTCAGTTGGATTCAGGTCTGGGGAACGGGCGGGCCAGTCCATAGCATCAATGCCTTCATCTTGCAGGAACTGCTGACACACTCTAGCCACATGAGGTCTAGCATTGTCTTGCATTAGGAGGAACCCAGGGCCAACCGCACCAGCATATGGTCTCACAAGGGTCTGAGGATCTCATCTCGGTACCTAATGGCAGTCAGGCTACCTCTGGTGAGCACATGGAGGGCTGTGCGCCCCCCAAAGAAATGCCACCCCACACCATTACTGACCCACTGCCAAACGGGTCATGCTGGAGGATGTTGCAGGAAGCAGAACGTTCTCCATGGCGTCTCCAGACTCTGTCACGTCTGTGTGAACCTGCTTTCATCTGTGAAGAGCACAGGGCGCCAGTGGTGAATTTGCCAATCTTGGTGTTCTCTGGCAAATGCCAAACGTCCTGCACGGTGTTGGGCTGTAAGCACAACCCCCACCTGTGGACATCGGGCCCTCATACCACCCTCATGGAGTCTGTTTCTGACCGTTTGAGCAGACACATGCACATTTGTGGCCCGCTGGAGGTCATTTTGCAGGGCTCTGGCACTGCTCCTCCTGTTCCTCCTTGCACAAAGGCAGAGGTAGTGGTCCTGCTGCTGGGTTGTTGCCCTCCTACGGCCTCCTCCATGTCTCCATGAGCACCAATCCCCCAACCTCTGTGTTTCCCAACCCATAGGGATGGTGAGGACAGTAGTTGGAGAGGGCATCCTTGGCCGTGGAAATTGGAGGGTCAAGCAGCGGAGGGCCCTCCCCATTTGGGGAGCAGCCCCCAATGCAGCAGGCAGCCCAAGATGCTCGAGATCCCAAGCCAACAGCAAGCCACCCACTGTGCCACAGCACGGGCCAGGGCCTTCAGACCATACCGCAACCCATGGGCACCCATCCATCCCAGCAATTGCCTCAAAGCCCCGCAGGCAGCTCCAGATCCTCAGGCTGCACTGGTGGTGGTCAGGGGGACTGGTGGTGCCTGTGCTCATCAGCCTCGCCTGTGCGCCCTCATATCAGTGCGCCCCAGGGCAGCTGTGGCTGCATTGTAGCTCATCACCACCATCATTTGAATGGGTGGATGACTGATGGTGTTGTGAAGTGCCTTGAGGGGTTGTAGAATCCTAAAAAGGCGCTATACAAATACAGGCCATGTACCATGAGCCTTCATCGGTGGCTACTTCCCTCTTCAGACTGGGTGAAGTTAGGTTACCTTTCTAGGTGATTTTCATGTGTTTTCTACATAATCAGAGTAGAGACAAATTGTTCCCTGCACAGAAATAGCCAACAGGAGGATGAATTGCAGTAGATTTCCGGGGTCTCTTCTCCACTCCTGAGACTTACTTCTACTTACCGTCCGCATTTCTAAGACATTCCATTTTTTCTAGGTATTGTTTATTTGCCTTTGTTTTAATACAGTGCTTCATCTTATGAGCTGCCTTTAAGCGGTCTCTCGGGTTTGTCTTTCGTAGATCTTAAAGAGCAAATTGCAGGTTATTTTTTTTCTAATTCATATAAAATGCTGTCCAAAAAATACTATTTTAAATGTTTATTGTAGGTATTTCATTTAAAAATACATAACAGCACAGATTTTTGACTAAAAAGTGTCCTTTTTCAGCAAAGCTTCTAAAAATGCTCTTTGTTCTAAATCTTAGCCTCTGACGTAACCAGAGGGAGTTGTAAGCCAGGCGCTGCCTCAGCTCAGTGTGGAGAGTGGGTAGTTTTAGGGTAGAGAGGTCGTGTTATCAAGTCAGTGTGTGTGTTCACTAGTTTAGGATTGTGTTCATTTTGACAAACTATTGTTTGCGAAGGCTGTAGAAACTCCAGCATGTGCTGCTCTTAAAAATACCAGCGAGCCAGTCGAGCTGTTTTTGGGTCGGATCCAGCTCACAGCAGCGCGCAGGACCTCCAGAACCGGATCACAGGTGCGCTCCCTCCCTCTCTCTCTCTCTCTCTCTCTCTCTCTCTCTCTCTCTCTCTCTCTCTCTCTCTCTCTCTCTCTCTCTCTCTCTCTCTCTCTCTCTCTCTCTCTCTCTCTCTCTCTCTCTCTCTCTCTCTCTAAAGTGCTAAACTACGCTAGGTGAACAGATATTAACGAGTATGAGAGCGCTGACAGACGCTCAGTTCATTATTATCAAGTATTAATGTTATATTAACTGACCGATACTATTTTAATTGTCTGCTACATGATAGTAATCTGTACAATATTGTGATGCTAGCACACGAGTTTAAGCTAACATTGTTAACTCACCAAGACACCCGCTGCTCCCCCGCTGCTTCTCCTCACATTCTCTGCTTTGGCCAATCGTTTCTTCCTCTGGTTTGTCTCTGCTCTCTGAGACGTGCAGCAGACTCATGACTTTATGGTTTTTGTCCACCATAAGTATAATTATAAACATTTAAAGTTTGCAATATTGCGTGGACATCGGGGGCAGTTCCACTGGACTGGCAGACCGGGGTGGTGGTCCCCCTATTTAAAAAGGGGGACCGCAGGGTGTGTTCCAACTACAGGGGGATCACACTCCTGAGCCTCCCTGGTAAGGTCTATTCAGGGGTTCTGGAGAGGAGGGTCCGTCGGATAGTCGAACCTCGGATACAGGAGGAGCAATGCGGTTTTCGTCCTGGCCATGGAACACTGGACCAGCTCTATACCCTTGCGTGGGAGTTCGCCCAACCAATCTACATGTGTTTTGTGGATTTGGAGAAGGCGTTCGACCGCGTCCCTCGGGGGGCCCTGTGGGGGGTACTCTGGGAGTATGGGGTACCAGGCCCCTTGATACGGGCTGTTAGGTCCCTGTACGACCAGTGTCAGAGCTTGGTCCGCATTGCCGGCAGTAAGTCGGGCTCGTTTCCGGTGAGAGTTGGACTCCACCAAGGCTGCCCTTTGTCACCGATTCTGTTCATAACTTTTATGGACAGGATTTCTAGGTGCAGCCAAGGTGGTGAGGGGATCCGTTTTGGTGGCCTACGGATCAGGTCTCTGCTTTTTGCAGATGATGTGGTCCTGTTGGCTTCGTCAGAACGTGATCTCCGGCTTTCGCTGGAGCAGTTCGCAGCCGGGTGTGAAGCAGCTGGGATGAGAATCAGCTCCTCTAAATCCAAGACCATGGTCTTGAGTCGGAAAAGGGTAGAATGCCTTCTCCAGGTCAGGGACGAGGTCCTGCCCCAAGTGGAGGAGTTTAAGTATCTCGGGGTCTTGTTCACGAGTGAGGGAAGGGTGGAGCGTGAGATCGATAGGCGGATTGGTGCTGCGTCTGCAGTGATGCGGGCGTTGTACTGGTCTGTCGTGGTGAAGAGAGAGCTGAGCCGAAAGGCGAAGCTCTCAATTTACCGGTCGATCTACGTTCCTACCCTCACCTATGGTCACGAGCTTTGCGTAGTGACCGAAAGAATGAGATCGCAGATACAAGTGGCCGAAATGAGTTTTCTTCGCAGGGTGGCTGGGCTCTCCCTTAGAGATAGGGTGAGAAGCTCGGTCATCCGGGAGGGGCTCGGAGTAGACCCGCTGCTCCTCCACATCCAGAGGAGCCAGTTGAGGTGGCTCGGGCATCTGATTAGGATGCCTCCTGGACGCCTCCCTGGTGAGGTTTTCCGGGCACGTCCAACCGGGAGGAGACCCAAAGGAAGACCCAGGACACGGTGGAGATATTATGTCTCTCGGCTGGCCTGGGAACGCCTTGGGATTCCCCCAGAGGAGCTGGCCCAAGTGGCTGGGGAGAGGGAGGTCTGGGCTTCCCTCCTTAGGCTGCTGCCCCCGCGACCCAAATCCGGATAAGCGGGAGAAAATGGATGAATGGATGGAAGTTTCCTCTGTGTCAGAGCCGCATTAGAATAAATATTTGTCTCTGGATTAAGCTAACAGTACTCCCTTCGCTTACGTCACGTTGGTTTGGCAGAAAAAAAACATTTTTCCCACAAAAAAGGCTCTAAAATCGATCTTTATCTGATAACGCTGTAGCAAACTTTAAAGCTACTGTTCCATCTTTACTGTCTTCAGAATCTTAGTGTAACTTAGCAGAGGGCAACTATTTCATTTCTAGCCCTTCACAAATTGACGGTCTAGTTCATAGTGTTACTTCCTCTTTACGTGTGGCATTAGACAATGTTGCCCCTTTAAAAAAGAAGGTCATTAAGCACAGGAAGTTGGCTCCCTGGTTTAATTCTGAACTGCGTACTTTAAAACAAACCTCTAGAAAACTGGAGAGAACATGGCGCTCTACACACCGGGAAGAGTTCTACTTATCCTGGAAAAATAGTCTAGTGCTTTATAAAAATAAGCTTCGACAAGCTAGAACTGCATATTATTCGTCACTAATTGAGGAGAATAAGAATAATCCTAAATTTCTTTTCAGTACAGTTGCTAAACTTACACAGAATCATAGCTCTGAGCCAGCTATTCCCTTAGCCTTCAGCAGCAACGACTTTATGGAATTCTTCACTAATAAAATAGATTCTATTAGAAACAAAATCATCAGCATCCTCCCCAACACGACTTCTTCTTCCTCAGTAAGTGAGGCAGCATCTGAGGTAACTGTAGAACCTCATCTGTGTTTGAACTGTTTTGATGCAGTTGAGCTTTCAGAGTTATCAAAAATATTAGCTTCATCTAAACCTTCAACTTGTATTTTAGACCCAATCCCAACCAAATTATTTAAAGAAGCATTTCCTTTGGTTACTGCCCCCATTTTAGATATAATTAACCTATCCTTAGTAAATGGATACGTACCGCAGGAGTTTAAGGTTGCTGTAATTAAACCTCTACTTAAGAAACCTTCTCTGGATCCAGATGACCTAATGAATTATAGACCAATATCTAATCTCCCATTTTTATCTAAAGTCCTTGAGAAAATAGTGGCCAGTCGAGTATGTGAGCATCTAAACACTAATGATCTGTTTGAGGAATTTCAGTCAGGTTTTAGAGAGTATCACAGCACTGAAACCGCATTAGTGAAAGTTACAAATGATATTCTCACGGCCTCAGATAAGAATCTTGTGTCTGTTCTGGTCTTGTTGGACCTCAGTGCTGCTTTTGACACAGTCGATCACAATATTCTCTTAGAAAGGCTTGAACATGTTGTAGGGATCAAAGGAACAGCGCTAGGCTGGTTTAAATCTTATTTATCTGACAGATTTCAGTTTGTTCATGTACATGAGAAATCTTCTTCATACTCTAGAGTTACTTGTGGAGTACCACAGGGTTCAGTACTTGGACCAATTCTTTTCACTATATATATGCTTCCAATTGGTAAAATCATTAGACAACATGGGATAAACTTCCACTGTTATGCTGATGATACTCAGTTATATTTATCCATAAACCCTGATGAACCTAATCAGTTAGGTAGATTACAGGCTTGTCTTGAAGACATAAAAATCTGGATGACTCTAAACTTTCTGCTGTTAAATCCAGACAAGACTGAAGTTATCATCTTTGGACCAGAACCTCAGAAAAGGAAACTGCTTAGTCAATCACCTAATCTAAACGGTATTAAATTAGCCTCCGAGAACAAAGTAAAGAACCTCGGTGTAATCTTTGACCAGGACATGTCATTCAAATCCCACGTTAAACAGGTTTGTAGGATTTCCTTTTTCCACCTTCGGAATATTGCTAAGATTAGAAGCATCCTTTCCAGGAGTGATGCTGAAAAACTGGTTCATGCATTCATTACCTCAAGGTTGGATTACTGCAATTCATTACTATCAGGAGGTCCACAGAATGTAGTCAAAAGTCTTCAGCTGGTCCAAAATGCTGCAGCTAGAGTTCTGATGAGAATTAAAAAGAGAGACCACATCTCTCCTGTTTTAGCTTCCCTACATTGGCTGCCTGTTAAATTCAGAATAGATTTTAAGATCCTCCTTCTCACATATAAAGCTCTTAATAATCAAGCTCCATCATACATCAGTGATCTGATTGTTCCATATGTTCCTAACAGAGCACTTCGCTCTCAGACTGCAGGTTTACTGGTGGTTCCTAGAATATCTAAAAGTAGGATGGGAGGCAGATCTTTTAGCTATCAGGCTCCTCTACTGTGGAACCAGCTCCCAGCATTAGTGCGTGAGGCAGACACCTTGTCTACTTTTAAGACTAGGCTCAAAACTTTTCTATTTGATAGGGCTTATGGTTAAATTCTGATGTTAGCCCAGGTTTAGACGAGTGGGGAGCAGAGGGAGGTGGAGTGTACAGAGGGGACTACTGTCGTTAAAGACTTCTCCCTGGCCCTGCCTCCCACATGCCTCCATCTAAAAGGCTAGGTTATCCTGAGTTATCTCTGTAGTTATGCTGCTATAGGCTTAGACTGCTGGAGGACATACTGACCACTTTCCACACTCTGCTACTCTCTTCTACCACCACTCTCTAATTGCATTATTTCCTGTTATTTCAGCTGTTAACTTTATTTTCTCTCTAAGTGTTTTTCTCCCCAGAAGAAGCTACACTGGCGTTCTGCTGAGCTGTGGTGGCCTCATGGAGGGGGCCATCGGCTGGCACACTGCTGCCAACCACTGAACATTCTCCCTCTCCTGATATTACATCTCACTTTCTTTAACATAGAATGTGCTACTATTAGTTCACCTGTTGAATTAATTATAGATTCACTCAGATAAAGACAATAAAGTTTCTCTTACTAAATAGAACTTCTACTTAGAAATCACAGTGTAGCCATAGAAACACTACTTGATCTATATGGTGTGTGTGTGTGTGGGGGGGGTGCGTGTGCCTGCTCTGTCTTCTCAATCCCCAGTGAGTCGTAGCGGATGGCTGCTCATACTGAGCCAGGATCCTCTGGAGGTTTCTTCCTGTTAAAAGGGAGTTTTCCTTCCCACTGTCGCTACATGCTTGCTTAGTATGAGGATTGTATCAACACACAGTCAGTGTCTTGATGCAATCTGCTGGGTTCCTTATATAGGAAACTTTTTTACTGATTGGCTTAATGAACTGAACTGTATTGGAATGTTTACTTTGTGAAGTGCCTTGAGACGACTCGTGATTTGGCGCTATAGAAATAAACTGAAATTGAAAATTGAAATTAAAAGCCTAAATAATTTATATATGTGTAAAAAATGTAAAACGAGTTTCTGTTATGTTTCTAAACATTGGTTCATGGTAGTCTCTAACTTGCAATTTGCTCTTTAAAAATGGTGTAGCAATCCCACAATCGCAGCATTGTGTCATCATGACGTCTGCTCCAAAGCCCCGTTGGCTTCAGTTTTGGAGGCTGAAAATTGCCCTTTGGTTTATATATACAGCATTTGGTGTGAACATCTTTTTCTACAGGATTTCTGAGGTGGGCTTACTTCCGTCCGCTTTGATACATGTTTTATTGTGAAAGAACCGGAAGTTCCTTCTGTGTGTATGCTAGCTTCAGGCCCGCTTGTCGGTGTTTCGTTCTCACTGCTCCGTTAGTTCGGTTTTTTATCGGAGGTTCGGCGGCGGACGGTCCGCAGCTGCAGAACTCATTCATGGAGGGACCGTGAGGTTTTACTGGACAGGAGCGAACCTGAGGAACAGGAGTAAAACTTTTCTCCCGGTAAGAGTCTAACTTCAGGAACGGTGTTACCGTTAACGACCGCTGGCCACCGAACACAGGCTTCGGTGGTGACCGCGATTTAGCGGTTGATAAACTTTTGATAGTTCCTTAGAAAAAACTTTCTGTGCAGTTTGGTCTTTAGTCGCCGTCTTTTGTTCTTGCGGCTCGTGCCTCCGTTCCCATGGTGAAGCTTCTCTGGCCCGCGAGAGACTCCGAAGAGAGCCGAGAGCTTCTCCGGAAACACCCGAGCCAGCTAAATGAAGAAGAAGAAACGACTTTTTTTATACAGCGCCTCTCAAAATAAAAATCACTAGGCGCTTCTCAAGAACAATATATATAATCCATGTATATCATGTATACATCCATATATATATATATTTATATATATATATATATATATATACATACTGTATATATATACATAATGTATATATATATATATATATACATACTGTATATATATACATAATGTATATATATATATATATATATATATATATATATACATATACAGTATGTATATATATATGCTGCTAAAAAAAGAATGGGAGCTTATGAGTGGATAAAATGTATTGTCTGATCCCATTTTAAAGATTAAAGCCATCAGTTGTCACACACTGGTGTGTGGTGAAAATTGTCCTCCGCATTTGACCCATCCCCGTGGGGAGCGGTGAGCTGCAGACATGGCCACGCTCGGGAACTTATTTGGTGGTTTATCCCCCCAATCCAACCCCTTAGTGCTGAGTGTCAAGCGAGGAGGCATTGGGTCCCATTTTTATCAAAGTCTTTGGTATGACCCGACCGGGAATCAAACCCCGATCTCCCAGTCCCAGGGCGGACACTCTACCACTAGGCCACCGGAGCTGGTCAATTTGATATGTACCATGGATTTAACATATGATGGTAAATGGCCTGTATTTGATATAGCGCCTTCTAGAGTCCTAGAACCCCCCAAGGCTCTTCACAACACAGTCAGGCATCCATCCATTCACACCCTGGTGATGATGAGCTACAATGTAGCCACAGCTGTCCTGGGGCGCACTGACAGATGTGAGGCTGCCAAGCACTGGCACCATCACCAGCAGGCAAGGCAGGTTACGTGTCTTGCCCAAGGACACAACAGTAGATTGATTCTACAACCCTCTGATTGCTAGACAACCCGCTCTACCACCTGAGCTACTGCTGCCCGTGAATTTTAAAGACACATTTTGATTCCAAGAAGGCGCTTATTTTCAACAGGCGGCAAAAGTTATTTTAGGTTTTGTGTGAAAACATGTAGAGGACTACAAATGCTCGTCTCACCAAATTGACGTCATCAGACCAGACATGGAGCATTAAAGGTGGAGAAAACCACAATAAATCTGGTCATGTGGTCAGTAGCAGCTACGCTGGGGGAGGAGAGATTCTGCTGTGACGTCACGTCACATATGACACCCCTGATTTGTAGTTATTATAATTACCAATATTTACAAGCTAACAAATCTCAAAGTACATGACAGACAGCCGAAAAACACACATAATTATCATTTAAACTGAACTGTGTGTGTGATTCAGGGTGTAAGCCCCGTTCAGGGACCCATGAGGCGACCGGCTCCCTAGATCTGGCTTTAACAGCTGACTGTACGTCTTATCTGGAGTGTGTCAGACCTGTCATAAACCTGACTGATAGACGTCGGTTCTGTTGTTGCTCTCAGAGCTATTTTTTCTGTTTTAGTGACCATCTGTGGTTAAAATCTGTCTGCTGTTCGTAGGATTTGTGTGTTTGGGTTCAGTCAGTTTGGTCTCCAAAGGAAGAATCCTGCTCTCGTTAGGGTTTTCTTCCAGAGCTCTGATCAGAGGTCTGGTAGGAAACACCAGAGACTAAGAACTCATCCCTGAGTGACGCCACAACTCTGCTAAACTAGAACCCTTTAGGTTTGACCTGTAGTGACTCAGGGCTGACAGCTTCTCTGTGCTTCCAGACAGATGAACTCTACCTGTGTCCTGTCAGGTGATAGGTCAGCAGCGTGATGCGTCCTGATGGAAGAGGAGGAGGAGCACAGTCGTTATGTTGCACAGCTAAAAGCCGAGTTTGACAGCTGCGACACAACGGCCACCGGATTTCTGGACCGGGATGAGCTGACGGAGCTCTGCAGAAAGCTGCAGCTGGATGCACATCTGGCTCTGCTGCTCGACACACTTCTGGGGCGGCAGACCTACGGCAGGGTAAAACACAGGCCCTAGCTGATTCAGCCAGATGTCTCTAAAATGAATTTATGACTGAAGCCATTTTACTTTCTGATGTTAACAATGTTCACTAAAACAGTAACACACTGCAGGTGTGTGTGTGATTTATGGATGTGTGTGTCGTTCAGGTGAACTTTGAGGAGTTTAAGGAAGGCTTTGTCTCCGTTCTGTCTCGCTCTCTGGACTTCAGCACTTCAGAGGACGACAGCAGCTACCTGGAGCCAGGTGAGACTAGAGGGGTCATGTGACCTGTTGTTTCTGGTTCTGATGCTCAGAATTCCTGTGTAACAGTCTGACTGCCATCTTGTTTCTGGTTCTGAGGTTCTGCTGTGGTTCAGTATCCAGCTGACTTGACAGACTTCTCCTCCTCTACAGCTGTTCCTGAGGAGGTGAAGCCAAAGTTTGTAAAGGGGACGAAGTGTTATGGCCGCCGCTCTCGTCCTGACAGTAAACCTGATGGAGCTCTGACCTGTGACCAGGAGGGCTCTCCTTTGTCCAGAACAGAAGCTGCTGACCCCTCACCGCCCAGCGTCCGTCGGGCCAAACTGAGGAGGGCCACATCTCTGGAGAGTGTGGAGGTGAGACGGAGGCTGACTCCATGTTTGTTTGAGACGTTTAGTGAAGATAAACGGTTTTAAATGTAAGCGGACTGAGACCAGTTTGGGCCCCTCCCCAGTAGGATCAGACCGAAGGTGTTAAATCTGACCTCTGACCTCCTCACCATGAGTGGGGGTGGGTGGAGCTTGGATCAGATATCCAGACGAGGTGCAGTCGGGCTAAATGGTGGTGGGGGTGTTGGTGGTTTTCGGGGCGGTGGAGGTTTTTCAGGAAGTGGGATTGTGAGGAATGTGGCTGCTGGTGAACGGGGAGCTGGTTTGGCCGCTCCGGTCTGTGTTTCGTTTCTCTGGTAGTTTCTCTTGTTTTGGGTCTGATTCCAGATGTTGGTTTTCAGTTAGCAAACAGCTGGATTTACCTTGTGTCTGGAGTTTCTCTCACATCTGCTCCACTCTTAAGATTCCTCTGAATGGAGAACTAGTTTAATCCTGTTGAAACAGGAAGTGATGGCTCTGACACCCAGATGAACGTATCTGTGGGTGGAGTTTCTCTGTTTTATGTCTTCATGTTTCAGAACAACCTGCTCCAGGTCCACCTTCAGCATCCACCAGCTACAGGCTGGATACAGCTCTAATCAGGAGTTTATGTTGCGGTTGCCTGGTAACCAGACACCACGTGACCAACAGTGCTGGATGCTGTCACCATGGTTACTGTTGTTTATATGTTGACACCTCATGTGCTAGATCTGAGCTGGGTTCTGTTCAGCTGAAAGGATCTGATCCTGGACCAGTTTTTGTGTTTTCATGTAACAGCAGATTAAAACTAAGTCTCTCTCTCTCTCTCTCTCTCTGCTGTGTGCGGGTGTCTCTCGTCCAGCTGCTGAAGCCTCATAACCACTTGATGCTTGCAGCTTTTAGATGGTTACGTAAAGGGCTCAGAGATGCATGGACTGGTTTTAGAACCCTGGTTCAGTTCTGCTGGTTCTGATTAAATCACATGCAAGAACAAACAGACTTCCTGTTGCAGAAATATGTTAACAGAACCTTTCTGCTGAAAAATAGGAGGTTACGTGTTAAGCATGACAGTCATGTACACACACACACACACACACACACACTCCTACACACACAGATATACACACGCACACACACGCACACACACACATATATATATATGTGAATATATTCACATATATATATATATATATGTGTGTGTGTATATCTGTGTGTGTGTATATGCACACACACACACATATACACACACATACACTATATTTATTCTAGCTGAAGTAATGTCAGCTCAGGAATTCCTTGTGATTACAGTTCATTCTGCTAGTGCAACAGTGCGCACGCACGCACGCACACACACACACACAGTTATGTTGGTTCTGGTTTAGTTTTCACTCTTCGTGCCGCAGATGGTCGCTAACCTCCATGTTTTTCACCAGAGCCTGAAGTCTGATGAAGAGGCAGGAAGTCCCCGGAAGCCCTTTCAGTATAAAGGTCTGTTTAATCACAAATACACACTTGCTGACCAACAGCTTCTCATACACACACACACACACACACACACACACACACACACACACACACACACACACACACACACACACACACTTGTATGAGCCTGTCACAGAGACACAGTACTAAACCTCTCACATACCCTTATCTCACCAGCTCTATTCTTGGCATTTTCATAGGGGCTCTGTCACTAAGAAAACAAGCTGCTGCTGCTGGCCACACCCACCCACTCACCTGATTCACTTGGTGTTTATTACATGTAAAAACGAAACTAATAAGGCAAAAAAAGAAATAAAAGACAAACAACAAAATGTTTTATATCAGTGAAAACGTAAGCACCTTTAAATCAGTCAAAACAATAAAATAGACATCATCTATGAATAGAATAGATTAGAATAGAATAGAATAGACTTTATTGATCCCACAGTGGGGAAATTCACTTGTCACAGCAGCACCATCACTCAAAAGGTAATTAGAAGAAAGATAAAAACAAGGATACATGTATATACACATAGGCAGTAATCTAGTATTGTAATCTTAGATCACTAAAAAAACACAAATAAAAGATAAAAACAAACTTGGTATCAACACTATGCAGCATACCGTAAGAGACACAGACAACAATGTGAATCTGGTATTGCACAAGTATAGAACACATGAATATTGCATTGGTGTTATTGTGTACCAGGATGATACCAGCACAGCTTAAACTGAGGAGTTATACACTCTTACAGCAGAGGGGATGAAAGATCTACGATAGCGCTCAGTTTTACATCTGGGATGTCTCAGTCTACCTCTGGAGGAGCTGTCCATGATCTCCACATGTTCAGAAGGAACAGAATTTTAAATTCTGTATATCCTCTGTAGTTGCTCTAGCAATCTATTGACCGATAAGTTTAGTCCACTGTGATCTCTGTTTGGTCCTAAGTTTCACTTTCGGTTCTGAAGCACGTCGTGTAGAGGAGTGAAATAAATGTTACATGCATGGTACTTAAAGAAAATCTCTTCAAACTCGCTCTCATTTGAGATTTTAAAGGAGTCGTCACCTATAATTCCGTGGATATCTACGTCCGAGTCTTTTAGGCCATTAAAATAAATTGTATTGGAAAAAAATTTTTTAAATGTGCTTTTCTGATCCTTTTTTGTAAAGGGCATATTTTCTCACGAGATCACACGCGATATTTCGGCTGTCGGACGCACGCGGGACTGAGGGGCGCGTTGATGGGTGGAAGGAAGCAGGAAGCAGCTTCAGCATCTTGCTCCAAAGTAACAAAAGTTATAACTGAACCCGACCTGGCAGTGACCTACGGGATCCAACAACACGAGCCTCGCCTCGTGCGTAATGGTGCCCTCGCTTGTTGTTGAGTTTTTTTTCAGCAAAGCGCCGTAAACCAGAAAATGATGGGACGCTGCATTAGAGATCTGTAAACAGTTTGGATGGGACAAAGCAAGCTAAACAGCCTGGCATTGGCTCATCATGCTGTTGTGAAGATCGAATACACAAACCCAGTGGACTTTTTCCCCCCCGTAACACGGATCAGCAACGGTAAGACATCATTTATGCGTTTCACGTTATGAAATGAGCTTTGTTGTGCTGGTTTGTTCGCTGCTGGTTCATATTTGGTTATATCTGGCCTTTGTGACAACATATAGGCCAGAGCTCAAGCTCTCGTTTTGGAGTGCGCGTGCTAGTGGGGTGCATGTGAGCTGGTTGAAGAAGACAAGAGTAAACAAACGCTTCAATGTTAAATATCGGCTTCTCAGCCAGTGAAAAATCATTAGGAAGCCATTATGGACATTTTTTCATGTGGAAAAGTGAAAATTTCAGGTGATGACTCCTTTAAAGTTTTACATCCTGCTGCCCCAGCTGGTGGAGCTGGTTTATGAGCGCAAACAGATTGATGGTTTCCCCCGTGTTTGTCAGAACCTGCACTCACCGCATTAGCTTAGCAACTACGATGCTAGCCAAACTACATCTACACAACGGATCTGTGCGGTCGCTTATTTTCAATGGCGTCAATTTGCTGTGTCCGCCATCTCTTTTCTCTATCTCTTTCTTTGCGTTCAGGGGGCCTCTTGTTTTATATTTTTACCAGCCATGTAACCTGTTACCAGCAGCAGCAGGCTAAAGCTACACTAACATTAGCCATTAGCAGCGCATCTGTCTGCTGCTACTGAGCTGCGTGGCTTTATTTATATCAAAGTTCTATCCACCTGTTCTCAAATGTCTATCGAGGAAAAGTTATTTTGAAATACCTACTGCTATCTTTTTGTCAGCCAGCCCTAAGTAACACTGGTCGGGGGGTGACTCACACTTTAAGGACATTGTTATTTTTGATATTTTTGTTGTTGGCCTGTGAAAAATGCTTTACACTAAAAAAAACCTCTAAAGGCTAAAGCTAGACACAATATGAAACCACTGTTTGTTTTATTTCAAATGTAATAGCTCATGTGTTTATAATATAAAACTTTGGTTATTCCAGATTCACTGTTTATGCAAAACCAAAGTTTGTTTTTTTATTTGAAAGGGTTATACATTACACATGTGAAGATAAAGGAAAATGTGCACAGTTGCAGTCAATTTTTCAAAAAATATTGAGGTTTGCCCACAAATTTGTCCTAGTTTTTCATTTTGGCCCAGTGTGAATTTGAGTTTTACACCCCTACTGTGAAACATGGAGGAGGCTCTGTTATGTTCTGGGGCTGCTTTGCTGCACCTACAGGGTGTCTTGAATCTGTGCAGGGTTCAATGAAACCTCAAGACTATCAAGGGATTCTAGAGAGAAATGTGCTGACCAGTGTCACAAAGCTTGGTCTCAGTCGCAGGTCATGGGTCTAGCAGCAGGACAATGACCCAAAACACACAGCTAGAAACACCCAAGAATGGCTCAGAGGAAAACACTGGACTATTCTAAAGAGGCCTTCTATGAGCCCTGACCTCAATCCTATTGAGCATCTTTGGAAGGAGCTGAAACATGTCGTCTGGAAAAGGAGCCCTTCACACCTGAGACAACTGGAGCAGTTTGCTCATGAGGAGTGGGCCAAAATACCTGCTGAGAGGTGCAGAAGTCTCACTGACAGTTACAGAAAACGTTTGATTGCAGTGATTGCCTTAAAAGGTTGTGCAACAAAATATTAAGTTAGGGGTGTCATCATTTTAGTCCAGGCCTGTTCCATGAGTTGAAGCATGGTTGAAAAGCAATGTCTGACTTTCATTGGTTAAATTTAATGTAATTTTTATTTATTATTACGTTTGTCAGATTCAAGTTATTTCTGTGACCATTGTGGGTTTTTCTTTTATTGACCAAAGGTACCAACTATTTTGTCCACGTCTGTATAGTGATCATTGATAAAGTACAGAAATGATGCCAGTCTGGGGGTCATTGTTTTTCTGAGCTCCTTTAGCTGTTGGTATGAAACTCACTCCAGTAACTCAGAGTACATGTGTGACCTACAAATTAATTTGTTAACGATTAATACTCCATTTAATTTTTTTAACAACTAAAAGCGTAACTTTCAGATGACAGAAACAAACTAAAACTAAAAAGCATCGTTTAGTATGGTGATCCAAGGCCAGCCGAGGAACACAGAAAGAAGAAGAAATAATTTTTACATAGTGCCTTTCAAGGTAAAGACGACAGTCTCTCCAGCGTATCCTCTCTCTGTCTCCGAAAATAAAAATGTCAGATTGGAAATGGTTTTGGTGGGTGAGGCCTCGACAGGTGAACCAGGGGATGCTATGCTAGTTTCCCCTTTTGTGACATCATAAACAACGACGTTTTAAAACGGATCATTTTAGGCACATTATTCTTAAAACCAAACACTGACAGCTTTTTCACATGTGTAGTGTTTCTAGAGGCAGTAGAGGTCCTCTCAAAAAGTCTGATTTTCCTAATAGAAACATCAAATAGAACTCCTAAAAGGAACCAGGATTTTAGCTCCGGTCAGCTGAATTAACTAAAGTAAAACCTCTTCAAGTCCTACGGAGGTTCAGGTCTTTGGGCTCCTACAGTCTGAATGAACATTACTGAAACCAGGAGGAGTAACTGATATTTGTTCTGCAGGACGTCCTCAGGAGGACGAGGAGGTAGGAGGAGGTGGTCCTGTCCTGACAGCAGTGTGTGATCACCTGGGTCTGCAGGTGAAGCTGCATTTGGATTCCACTCAGGGTTAATAAAACCAAGGCTCCTCATGTCAAACATTCTGTTTCGTTGGCAGGATGTGGACGTTCTGCTTAGGACTGTGGACCCAGACCTGGACCAGGCAGGCGTCCTCAGTGAGGTCCAAAAGGTTCTATGTGGCTCCGCCCCCAAATCAAGCTCCACCCCCATACGGTCAGCTAACCTGCAGAGGGCGCCACGCAGGGTAAGACTTTTGAATCATCAGGTGAACACTCGCTTCTCTCTTTAATTAAACACAGCCCGTTGGTCAGAGAGAAGCCCCGCCTCCTAATGCATCACACACCGGGTTCTGGACCTGGAGGCAGTCCAGACGCACTCTCACTATGTGATGGATTTTTTTCTGAGGAAATAACCACAAAATGTTTGTTTTAATTTGACCCAAATGATCCAGATTCTGATCAGCTTTTCTAAAACTGAACCTGAGTTCATATTTAGGATCAGTATTAAAGCAACGTGTGGTTTAAACCCTTCAGCGAGGACAAGTTCTGTCTTAGGGTGAGATGATCCACAACAGAGCTGTAGTTCTCCTGAACACAGCACCACCTTAAGCTGTCAGTCTTCAGGCTGATCCAGGTGCTGCAGGTGAGACAGGTGGAGGTCAGCATGAGCTGCACATCGTGGCAGGCGTGGTGCTGCTGGTTCTGAGGCCCTGTGGTGCTCAGCAAAGTGCACTTTGAGGAAGTGTGCAGCAAGGCTTTGAGTGTGTAGTACACAAGTGTGCAAATCATTTTCTAATTGGTGAGCATTGCATCATTGACTAGCCTGGCCTGCCAGACTCGTCCTATTCTACACGGAGGATGTGAACAGATGACACAGAGGATGCTATGCCAATGCTTGCCAGGCTAGTCATTGACTGCACTTCACGCCGGGATGCCGGTTGCTGGTTGTGCTACTTTTAAAAAATCTTCATTAACAACTTTCAAACAAAAAATTATTTGACAAAATTTGCATTCATTGCTGTCCACATTATAGCCTGATTAATACTTCTCTGTCAGCAAGTTAGCGCTCACATGCATTGATGGTAGAGCTGAAGAAAATAATCAAATAATCGATGCAACGAGATGCGGACATAAAGGATTCTGAATCATAGAAGAAGCACGCCATTATCGATTACAGTGGAATGCAGTTTTTTTTTAACCACGGCACCGGCGTTGCATCCAAATTAGTCAGAGTGGGGCGTGTTCCACATTAACCGAGTAGGAAATATTGGTCTGCCTTTATGTTGCGTTGCAGGGCTGAGCGCTGGAGTTCTAACCTGAGACCGAATCCGAACCAAGTAAGCCCAACGGGTTGAGTTGGATTTGGGCCGGTGAATTATGTTAATTGAGTAGGTCGTGCATCGACTTAGGCTAGGTTCACACTGCAGGTCTTGATGCTCAATTCCAATTTTTTGAGTAAATCAGATTTTTTTGTGTGGTTGTTCACATTATAACTGAAATGAGACATCAAACACTCTCCAGTGTGAACGATTCACGGCCCCAAAGCGACCCGCATGCGCAGAAGACAAGAAGTCACCAGGGGAGGTGGAGTTGTGATATGAAAGCCTTCACTGACAGTTCAGACACTGTCAGATTCAAGTTATTTCTGTGACCATTGTGGGTTTTTCTTTTATTGACCAAAGGTACCAATCTGTCACGTCTCCCGTTTTGGTCTGGAAACTGTTTTAAAAACTAAACTATTTTACTCCTCATTCCTGCCATCTTCCCGAGTTAGTATTCCCTGAAAATGTTTCCGGTATTAATTAACGGAGAACCCCTTCCCCGCTCTCACGGAGAACCCCCCCCCTTCCCCACAGACAGGAGAGGCGCTTCGCTCCAGCAGCACCTCCCACTCTCATGTTCTCTTGTATTTTTAATTCAAAAACTTGACAGGATGTCCCACAGACCTTTGAATCCCTCTGTCAGCGCTTTTCTTCAGGAACATCCTGACACGATGCTCACCTCCGCTGAGCAGTGACGTAGGAGGCGGATTTAATGCGACATGACCGTTCAGACTGCAGTCGCTTTCAAAAACTTCGGATATGTTTCAGAATCAGTACTACATATGCAAACAACCTGGGTCGGATTGGAAAAATTGGATCTGTGCTGTTCAGACTGTCAAAAAAAAATCAGATATGGGTCGCATGTGGGGGAAAAAGCAGATTTGATGCGTTTTTGCCTGCAGTGTGAACCTAGCCTTAGACTGGACCAGAATTTAGACCGGACCAGAGTTTAGACCTGACGATAGTTTGGACCGGACCAGAATTTAGACCGGACCAGAGTTTAGACTGGACCAGAATTTAGACCGGACCAGAGTTTAGACTGGACCAGAGTTAAGACTGGACCAGAGTTTAGACTGGACCAGAATTTAGACCAGACCAGAGTTTAGACTGGACCAGAGTTTAGACCGGACCATAGTTTAGACTGAACGATAGTTTGGACCGGACCAGAGTTTAGACCGGACCAGAGTTTAGACCGGACCAGAGTTAAGACTGGACCAGAGTTTAGACTGGACCAGAATTTAGACCAGACCAGAGTTTAGACCGAACCAGAATTTAGACTGGACCACAATTTAGACTGGACCAGAATTTAGACCAGGCCAGAGTTTAGACTGGACCAGAATTTAGACTGGACCAGAGTTAAGACTGGACCAGAGTTTAGATCGGACCAGAGTTTAGACTGGACCAGAATTTAGACTGGACCAGAATTTAGACCAGGCCAGAGTTTAGACTGGACCAGAATTTAGACTGGACCAGAGTTAAGACTGGACCAGAGTTTAGACCGGACCAGAGTTTAGACCGGACCAGAATTTAGACTGGACCAGAATTTAGAACGGACCAGAGTTTAGACTGGATCAGAGTTTATAATGATCGAGTCAGGGCCAGGGATTTAAAGCCAGAAAACTTTAAGGGTGTTTCTCAATCTCAAGGAACCTCGCCTTGCCTTGCCAGGCCAGACGCCTTGCTTACAAGGACACTGTCCTTCCTTGGTCAAAGAAAACGGTTAAATCTCTGTTTTCACTTCTTTATGGTTATAACAACAGATTTATTGTTGATGGATGAAGCTGAGGGTTGTGTCCCAGATTCTGCTCTCCTCAGTGCTCAGGTTGTGACTGTTGAAGTTAATTTCATCAGATTTTTTTTTGTTTAATTAGTTTTTAACTGATTTCATAGAAATCTCCTAAAACTGTAACAGTTTTAACTTGTGAAAGTACAATTAAATTAAACATGAAGACTCTCCTTAAAAGGAAAACCAGTGATTATAAATGTGAAGCAGCTGCTGGAGTCAGAAGGTCCTCTGCTGGTTGGTTCTGGTGTTGGTGGCTCTGAGTCAATGTGGGATAATCCAGATTAAACGTCATAACTCTGTAAATTCTGCACATTCCTGAGGTTTTAGCTCGTCAAACCCACTCTGACTCTGGTTTCTAGTCCTCTATGCAGGCCCAGGAGGTTCTGGAGGAGAACTCGGCCCGCTCCGCTTCCCCCTCCCTGCTGACGGCCACCGTGGGTCAGAGAGTTCTCAGCCGGCTGGACGATGGGTCAGGATGTACCAGCCCGGAGCGGGTTGTGGCGCTGTGGACTGAGGAAGGCATCCGGAACAGCCAAGAGATCTTGCAGGTGAGTTTGGACCAGAACTTCTGGTCCTGCAGGTCTGAGACTGAAGGAGTTCTCTGTGTGACAGGAGGAGAACCAGCTGGGTTCTGATCAGGATTGATGAGTGGATCTAGTTTTATGTATTTATCAGCTGAAGGTTTGGTGGTGGACTCTGACCCGATTTCTGGCTGGAGTAGAACCTGGTCCACTGGACCGTTCCTGGAACCAGACACTTGTTCTGGTCGGACCTGTTTCAGAACATGTGGAGGTTCTGACTCACAGCAGGAAGGATCATTAGTTCATCTGCCTGTTGGAGTTCTGCTTGGCTGTTCAGATTCATCACTGGGTTTCTCTTGGAACAACCTGGTTCCTCCGGGTCAGCACCAGGTTCTGGGTTTTAAAGGCACGCTTGGCAGTTTTCCTTGAGAAAGCAAAAGTGAAACTTATCTCCTTCCTGTGCGTTCATCTTTTTAACACTAGAACTCCCAAGGCAGTCATTTTGACGGTTTTCATATTTTGATACTCAATAACTTCAGTTAGATGGCTCATGTTGTCCTGGCTTCCTGACTTTTCCTGTCTATGTGTGCTCTTTAATTTTGCGTTATAATTTCCATAAAATAATGTATCAAAAAAGAAATATGGTTGTTTCTTACTTTGTCTCCCAGAAGCCGTCCGCCTGACGGCTCTATTGTTTACATGATACATTTTTCCCGCGGATGACATTGCTAAGCAACCAACTTTTCAGCTCGCGCGTTCACTCTCCGTTCATACTAAAATAGCTGCTAAAACGGCTTTTAGACGAACATTCTCAGTGAAACAAGCATTATAAGTGATGCTGCTTCAGGCGGAGGGGAAAGCTGATGAAAACTGGTCAGTAGACGCAGCTGAGACTCTGACAGCACCGCGGAGGACAATCTCCCCCCGCCCCGCGCAGGAAGGAGCTGCGTCGGTCACCCAGCGAACAATAGAGAGACTTCTTTTCAAGGTTTGGATTCAAATGATATTTTCTTACCTTATTATTAGGTTCACACATCCATAAAGAGTTAATTAATAGCGCACTTGAACCGTTTTACTCCACAACGTCATCATCAGCCTGCATTAAATGGCCAAAATGACAGCTGTCAAATTGACTGTTCGTAGGAATTCTAGGGAAGTTAGAATTCTGGGAGTTCTAGTGTTAATGCCTTAATCTAACTGCTGAAACGTCTCCTCAGTCTTCATTAGTGTCTACAGGAGCGGTTCATCACTAAATCAAACAAATCAGCTGTGTTCATGATCTAAAACATGCAGGAAACATGCTGGAAGCAGACTGCAGCACCAGGCATGTCAGCTCCACTTTACTAAGTCCAACAGGGACCGGACCGCCACTCTGAAGTTGCAAGTGTGGTATTCTGGCCACAGGGGGCGGTGGGGGTCTGGGTGACATTTCATTAACCCTGTAAAGGATCATTTTAGCACAAACTTTTACCACAAGAACATGATTTGAATTAATGAAAAGGCTGCATAGTTACTATGCAACGTTTTCAGTCTGCAGTCTGCTTCCTGCATGTTTCCTGCATGTTTTAGATCAGCTGTCCTGTGTAGACCTCCCGGCGAGGGGCTGTTCCCTGCTCGCACGACCCGAGCCCGAACCGAGTAAGCCCCGCGGGTCAGGTTGGATTTAGATATTCATTATTTGGGTAGACTGAGTCGCACCCTGATGGAGAGAAACTGGACGCGCAATATGAGGAGATGAAGATGCACCTCAAACCAGACACAGTGGAAGCATTTTTATTCCTCCGTGGTGGTAAAGAAATGCTAAAAATGTCTCTGTAATGATATCGGGTGAGCCACTTTTGGGCTTCAAGTCCGTTGGGTCATTTCGGTTTTGGTTAGTCTTTGGGGCTTGCTGAGACTCGTGTGTGTGTGTGTGTGTGTGTGTGTGTGTCCGTGTGTGTGTGTCCGTGTCCGTCCTCTACAGACTCTGGACTTCACCCTGGAGGAGCGTCTCAGTCTGGCAGATCTAACGTTGGCGCTGGACAACGAGCTGCTGGTCAGCGGTAACGGGATCCACCAGGTGGCGCTGATCTCCTACAAGAATGAGATCCAGCACCTGCTGTAGGTTCCGCCCTGATCTGGGGTCATGTCCTGGCCTGTTGGACTGAAACGTGGGTGATGTTCTGGTCCGGTCTGTCTGCAGGGAGGTGTCTGAGCGGGCCTGCCGGGAGCGGGACAAGCTGAAGATGGACCTGGACCTGGCAGACCAGAGGAACCTGCAGCTGATCCGAGAAGTGGATGACCACCACGCCAGCATGGAGACGATGAATGAGAGCAGGATGAGGTCAGCCCACCTCATCAGAACTCTCCTATCCCAGAATGCTTTGCAGGCTTAAATGTGCAGGTCTGGACCAGGAATCTTCTCTGGAGTTCCAGAGTTTGGTTCTTCTGCTTCAGGGCTGCAGCAAAGTAATTTTAGGTTTGGAATGTGTGCAAAGGATTCTGGGAGCCTGAGATCTCAGTGTCCTGGTGGAGCAGCATGGGTCAGGTTTAAATGGGTTATGGTGGTTCTGGCTGCAGGGACATGGAGCAGGACTTCCGTGAGCGTCTGATGTCTCTGCGCTGTCAGTCTGAGGAGGAGAGTGAGGTCCTGCTGCAGCAGGTGGAGCAGGAACGCCACACACTGATGGAGGAGCTACAGCTGCTCAGAGTGAAGGAGGCGGAGCTACAGGAGGAGCTGAGCAACATCACACAGGTGAGTCCTGGTCATCACATCTCATCAGCTGAAAATCGAGGCTTTTTTGAAAAAGTCTTAACTGAAATAGCGTAGCAGTTCACTGCAGGATTTTTGGTTCCACAACAAAACTCAGGTGGATTCACTCCTCGCTAATTGAAGCGAGGAGTGGCGAGTGAAGATCGCGCATGTCCACAGGCAGCCCCTGTTCATTGATGCTAGATTAATGAGACTGGAATAAAAGGAAGGTACCTCGTTCTTCTCCCAGACGGTGCAAGAATTATTCATTCATGCCTACGAGGACTACAAAGATATCAGAACTAAAATAGAGACCACCAGCAGTTTCCATGCATTCGTCCGTTTGCCTCCGTTAAGACTCCGTGAGTGCGGGGGTGCGGGGCTCAGCTGGGTTAGAGTTCGAACCCTGTGTAAATCCAGTTAAAACTCAATTTTTAAAGATTAAACCCACATTTATTAATTTAGCCACATAAAACTGCAGCTGCTGCTACCGCTGTGGGCCAGAGGTGGCGCTAATGTCCAATCATATTCAGCTGCTAGCCTGCCACGGGGCAGGTTTGTTCCACAGCACATGTTACCATGGTGAGTGGGAGGGGCTTCAGGTTAGCCTGGTTCGTGGAACCCAATTTGGGGAAGTTAAGCCGGGATTTTCAGAAAGAGCCTGGCTTTTGGGATTAGCTCGCTTTGTGGAACAGCCCCTTGGACCGGTACCAGTCTGACACCCGGGCTGGAGAGTAAATGGTACATGTCCTGTATTTATACAGCACCTAGAGCCCCCCAAGGCGCTTTACAAGCCAACAGACATCGATTGATGGTGATGATCTACAATGTAGCCCCAGCAGCCCTGGGGGGGGGTTCCTCAGGATGACCGGATCATGTTGTGGTCTTCTCTCAGGAGAACGTTCGTCTGGAGGAGGAGCTGGATGCTGTGAAGATGAAGCTGAGGGATGCTGAGAGCTCAGTGATCCGACTGCAGAGGGACCTGAAGCAGCTGCTACAGGACAAGGTGACTCCATCACCTCCGCGGTTCTGAAGGTTCTGGTGTCAGCTGATGGGTTTCAGTCAGAAAGCGATCCGTTTGTTAGTGATTACGGGCCGGGTTCATTGGGTTGTTCCCTGGTTTTCCTGGTTCTGGACTTCGGTCCAGTTGTGTGTTTGTTCCTATGTTTGAGTTCTGCTGCTGTGTTAGTGACTAATGATACCTGAGCCCGGCCTGGTCCGGTCCGGTCCAGGTGGTGTCATGTTTCTGGTGTAGGTGATGAATGTTTCATGAAGGGCTTGCTCAGCTCCACCCGAGCCGTGATGGTTTACCGGTTCCAGAACCACTAACAGCTTTCTGTTGGTGACAGTTTGGCAGTTTGGACCCAACCGGCACCTCTCTGACCCACGAGGAGAAGTTCTCTGAAATCATCAAAGAGTACGAGCTGCAGTGCAGGGTGAGAGGGTGCCTCATCCGATGTGTCTGATTGGTCTCTTTGATGGTGATGTCACACCTCTGAATCGTGACATCACTGCAGCGGCTGGGTTTGTGTGTGAACCTTGTTTGTGTTGCATTCAGGAGCTTCAGGACAGAAATGATGAGCTGAGCTCTGAGCTGGATCTGCTGAAGAGTCAGAGGAGCAACAGGAAGTCTGAAAGGACACCAGGAAATGATGTCAGCGCCTCAGAACTGAGCTGGAGTCTGCGGCATGCCGAGTCTGAGTCAGGTGATTTCACTCAGATTTAATATTAGAAAACCGAATTATTGCCTTAGTCTGGTTGAACTGGCCTACTCCTCATCGAGCTGAGGAACCCAGACAATAGAAAAACAAACTTCTCCGCATTTGAGCAACATTCCAGCTTATCCGAGCTGTGACCGGTTAGACTCCGATTTTTAAATCGGGCTGTCTTTAATGTGCAGTAGCACGTTCCTGACTGAAGGGGGCGCCACCTTCTGCTCTGAATCCACACCAAAAAGATGTGAAGCTGCAGTCAGACTGTTTCTCCAGTAATGAGCTGAAGGTTTCAGCCTTTAACATGTAAAGCTTCAAACAGAACCAACTGGTTTAACGGCACAGCTGAAAGCTGGACCTTCAGGTTGTTTCTGTACAGGTATATTAGGCCACGCCCACAAACGGCAGGTATGTGTCATCATGTCTCTGTGAGTTTCTGAATGTTCTGTTCTGAAACAGTGTAAATCAGCTGAGTCAAACTTTATTTTGTTTGTTCAGACGATTCAGATATGAAGCGAAGTTCATCTCCGGCGGTGAGGAAGAGACTGCAGCCGGTCGATAAAACCGGTGAGGCGCACACACACACACACACACACACACACACACACACACACACACACACCAGGACCAGTGGTTAGTCTAAATTAGTCCGTCCCATTATTAGTAGTGTCCTATTTCTTGTTACAGTGCTACCAGCCTTCAGGCACTAGGTGGCAGCAAGCAGTTAGCTTAGCATGCTAACTGTGCCATGACGGATAATAATTGAGAACCACTGGTTTCCACTGAATCAGTTCTGACAGAGCTGAAGGGTTCTGATCCAGGCACGGGTGCAGCTGCAGATTCAGGTTTACCTGACTCTGATTGGCTGAGACACCTGTCAGTCAAACATCACAAACCTAAATGGGAACAACATCTGGACTGGGGACCTCCAGACTAAACGATACCCTTGTCTGTGTGTCCTCAGGTCTGTCCTCATTGGACGACGTTCCCGTGGTCAGCATCCAGACTGAGCTGGCTGTGGAGCAGCTGAAGGAGAAACACGAGCAGGAGCTGCAGCAGCTCAACATCCAGCTGGAGACTCAGGTAACACATGGACTCACCTACAGACACCTTAGATCTGGAGGAGAGCTGAACCTGATCGTCCTCTTCCTCAGATCAATTATTATGAACGGCAGCTGGACATGATGAAGCAAAACATGGAGTTGGAGAGGAAGGACATCTCTCAGGCCTTCAAGGTGAGAAGATGCAACACCCTGAACCCTGAACCCATCATGGAGACTTTCTTCCTGTTTTCCAGTTTTTTTCCTGCAGATAAAGTTTCTTTTGTCTCATGATTTTGTTGCAGCTGGAGATCAGCGAGCTGGAGGAGCAGAAGAGTCGGGCGGAGCAGCAGGTGAAGCAGCTGAAAGGGACTGTGGACAAACTGCAGCCTCAGCTCCAACAGGGAGCTGGAGGAGGGACGAGGAGCATGGAGCAGGAGCGCAAGTGAGAAGAACAGATTTGGTTTGCTAGGATGCTGGATAAATGTGCTGCTCTGAGTTGTGCCTGTCAGGCTGAAAAGCCTGTCTGGTTAGCTGCTGAGCTCCTCTGCAGTGTTCCTGTCTGGTGTTTTCTCCCAGGATGCAACGGGAGCGGGCCGAGCTGGAGCAGAACTTTGCCAGAGAGATCAGTAACCTGGTTCATAGGCTGAGTGATGAGAAGGAACAGCTGGAGGCCGAGCTGAAGCTGAAGATGGACCAGGAAGTGATGGTTGTCAGGTGGGTGGTGACATCACAGCTTCAGAACCATAGCAGGATTCTGGAGGCGTGTCCAGGTCGGTTTAAGTCATTTATAGCTGTTTAACGCCTGACCTGGAGCTGTCACTCAGGGAGGAGTCACGCCTGCTCCGCGCTCAGGCACAGCAGCAGCATGCCCACACTCAACACCTCCTCCATCAGCTCCACCAGGCGCGCCGCCAGCTCCAGGAGCAGCACAGGCTGAGGAGAGAGGAGAGGAAGAGGATGGAGGAGGAGCTCAGCCAGCTGAAGGAGCAGGTCTGTGGTTTACAGGAGTTCTTGCAGAGATTTAGTCAGTCAGAGGCCACGTTGGAGGAGGACCTGGAGGCTTCTCGGAGGAGGTGCTCGGAGCTGGAGGTTCGGCTGGAAGAGGCCTGCACTCAGCTAGAGGAGAACATCACCTACCTGGAGTCTCAGGAAGTTCTGAACAAACATCTGGTCTCAGAGAGGATCAGCATGGAAGAGGAGCTGCAGGAGGGAAGGAGGCGGGAGGAGGAGCTTCAGGCTCAGGTGGACCAGCTGAGGGTAGAGCCAGGTGACCTCAGCGCCTCCCTCAGGTCAGAGCTGGAGAAGCTGCAGGAGGTGCTGAGGAGTCTCACAGCTGAAGTGAACTCTTTAAAGGCGGATCGGGCCCGACTGATCCAGGACCTGAAGGACCAAGCCATGGCTGTGGACAGCCTGCAGCTGCAGCTGGACTCCGTCTCCGAGGAGCTGGACAAGAGGAGGAGCAGTGAGGCCACGCTGCAGGAGGATCTGAAGCAGGAGCAGAACCGGGTCTCACAGCTCTGGTCCAGTCTGACAGAAGAGAGAGAGGCGGTGACCCGTGTGAGTCAGGAGAACAGCACCTACACCCGTCTGGTGGACCAGCTCTCCACCCAGATCGTGGAGATGGAGGAGGAGATCTCCTCTCTCCATGAGCACCTCAAAGGCCTCAGCTCGCAGCTCAACAACACCGCCGACCTGGTTCTGGACCTCCGCAGGCAGCTCAACTTCAAAACCTCTGAGCTGGACTGGCTAAGGGCCGACTCTGCAGGCAGAACCTCCTCTGACAAGCAGAACACGGAGCAGGTCAGGGAGCAGGTCCTCCTCCTACAGCAGGCTCTACAGGACTCTCAGAACCAGCTGAGGACCACCGAGGAGAACTTTGACAGGGAGAAGAGGAAGATGGCCCAGAAGCTGATGGAGCTGGAGAGGCTGGTTCTGGATCTGGAAGACGTGACGGAGCCCGATGCTCCTCATAGGTTTGTGAGACAGAACCAGAACCTGGCCCAATGGTGACTAACCTTCGCCTGTTAGAACCAGATGAAACTAACTGCATCTCAGCGTTCGGTCCAATCCGCAGCATGAGCTGGAATCAATCTCCCACAATGCACCGCTGCATCTCTAACAGACTGATCTGTACGCATGAGTCACATGATCAATAACAGCTGATCACCAGTAGTCCATCCTCCTGTCCATCTCTATTCGTCCCACATTCTGTCCTCTCCATCTGTCTGCATCTGAGTGGACTTTAGTCCATCAAATCCTTCTGGTTCTGTATGGAGGAGGAGCAGGAGGAGCTGGTTCTGGGGTCTCAGGTGGACAGAAGCTGGTACCATCAGGTTCTGGGCTGGGCTTTAGACCCCCGAGTCTCAGTTCTGCCTCCTGGTCTTCTTCCAGCTGTTCTGATCTGTGAGACCAGGTGTCACTGGTCCACATAGGTCTGTGATTCTGGATCCTCAGGTCCAATCTGTGTTTCTGACTCGTGTTGGTTTGTTGGACCACAGGACTCAGCTGGAGGAGGTCCGATCAGAGAACGGAGCTTTGCAGGAGAGGCTGAGTGTTCTGCAGCAGGAAGTCCAGAACCTGGATGATGAAGTTGCCAAGAAAAGGTGAGCGAGCACCGCTGCAGGTTCTGCTGAACCCGGGTCTGGTGGGTCACCACTGACAGAACATCCTCAGGTTCTGAGTTCTTCTCATGATGAGGATCAGCTGTTCAGAGACAAACACGCACCAAGAACTCAGAGCCTGTTTATGACTCGCTAATCTGGATTCTAGAGTCTGTTGCAGTTACTCTGGATTTAATATAAAGTTGATCTGGAGTTAATCTGTACTGATCCGTCTGAATTTTTAACCAGTAAACAGGTAAATTCCTACAAAGACCAGAATGCTTTGCAGTTTGTTTCTGAGGCAGCTGTTGGGCAGTCGAGCTCCTGAGGAGGAAGAATGATCATGAATCTGAGAGGAAACGACAGCTTTTAAAAGCTACAAGTTCAACTTTCATCTGTAAACACGCATGATGGAGTAGCTGAAACCAGATGTTTGGTGTCTCCTGACAGGAGGAGGCTGGAGGAGATGGAGAAAGAGCACGAGAGGAGCAGAGAGGAGGAGGAGAGGCTGCAAAAGGAGGTGAGACAGTCAAGAGTTCTGGATGAAGATAAAGAAACCCTAGAAGTTCTGGTGGTGGTCCAGAAACCACCTTCAGTCTCCTGACCCTCCTTTGTCTCGGTTCCATTTCCTCCTGTAGAACTCTAAATATCGTGAGGAGGTTCTGGATCTCAGCAGCAGGAACCTGCAGCTCAGCAGTGATAACGGTGATCTCAGCGCACGTCTCCACAAGGAGCAAGAATCGGTCCAGATGCTGCAGAAGCGCCTGGCAACGGTTTCCAAGGAGCAGCAGGAGGAGGGAGTTGCTGTGAGCAGAGCTGTTGGTTTTTAGGAGTTTCTAGGAGGTGGAACTCCTTGAGCTGACAGAAGTGGGTGTGGTTCCAGGTGCAGCGGCTGAAGGAGGAGAAGCTGCAGCAGCAATCAGTGTGGCTACAGCAGCAGGAGGCGGGGCTAAAGGAAAAGCAGCTACTGGAGAAACAGCTGAGCTCCTGCAAGGAGAAGGTGAAGATCCTTTCAGGTGATCTGAAGCAGGATGTCTGCAGGTGTTTGACTGGTTGTTTGTGTCTCAGCTGGGCTGTCAATCACAGCTGGAGGCGGAGCTTAGCAGTGTGATGGGGAAGCTGCAGAGGGTGGAGGAGGAGAAGAGGCTTCTACAGAGAGATGCCAAGGAGCAAAGACACAAGGTCAGACTTGTGGTGGACAACTGGGTTTAATAAGGATTACCCAGAGAGGTGGGGGTGTTCCACAAATCGAGTTTAGAACATCGAGGCTTTCCTGATAAATCCCTGATTGACACATCGCACCAGTTCACTCTGGGCTTATTTGGTTCCACGAACGATGCTCGGGTGGATTCAATCCTCTAATTAAAGTGAGGAGCGAGGGTCACGCTCTTACACAGGCAGCCCCTGTTAATCGGGCAAAAACTATGTTGTGGGGGGTGGAAAGTAGTTGAGAACCACTGGTGTAAAACATTCAGAGCATGAATAAATATCATTAATCGACTTCCCACACAGCAATGGATTGTGGGTAATACCCTTGCCCAAACACTGCATCGATGTGAAAAGCACCACTGCTCAGGCCGCCTTTGCTTAATAATGGAGACACCGCTGACTTCTCCACACTCTTTTGTGGAGATGCTCTCATAACATCACAATATCTTCGCGCCAATTTTGGGGACTGCCCATGTGTTCAGTCACGTCCTCATTCCTTAAGCTGTGTGGAAGGAACCTGGCCAGGCTGGGGTGGGTGGCGTGGAGTGGAGCCGATGCTACTGTGGAAGACCCATATGTTTGATTATGAATGTAAAATAAGTCAATTTGCAGATGACACAGTCATCTCCTTAAAAGATACATCATTAATTGAAAAAGCATTAAATGGTAAATGGCCTGTATTTGTATAGCGCCTTCTTAGGGTTCTACAACCCCCCAAGGCGCTTCACAACACAATCAGTCATCCACCCATTCACACACACATTCACACGCTGGTGGTTATGAGCTACAACGTAGCTACAGCTGCCCTGGGGCGCACTGACGGAGGCGAGGCTGCCGAGCGCTGGCGCCACCAGTCCCTCCGACCACCACCAGCAGGCAAGGCGGGTTAAGTGTCTTGCCCAAGGACACACAGCAGCATTCTCTGGCCGGAGCCGGGATCGAACCTGCAACCTTCCGATTACTGGACAACCCGCTCTACCTCCTGAGCTACTGCTGCCCATTAAATATAATATCAGTCTTTTCTAAAGCTTCAGGATTATGTCTGAACCTAAAAAAATGTGAAATACTATCTCTTCATCCATGTGCTGAGACAAATATAGGCTCCGTTCCTGTCAAAACTGAAGTAAAATACTTAGGTTTAATATTGTCCAATAATAGAAATAAGAGAAGAACTAAACATAAAGAAAAAATAGATGAAAAGATCTCTCAACCATTGGCTCAGGGGAGATCTTTCGATTATTGGCAGAATCTTATTAACAAAAGCGGAAGGCTTATCAAAATTAATAAATCCTTGTCAATCTCTATGTTCCTCCCAAATGATTTAAAAAGTAAACTCAATCATTTTTAATTTCACATGGAAGAATAAGACCTTAAATATCTGTGATGGTTACAGACTACAGACATGGGCTAAACGCTGCTGATTTTGAAGCCACGATTTGTGTACTAAAGCTAAACTGGATAAAAGTTTTTAACACAATCAAATTCTATATGGTTTTACATACAAGAATATCCATCCATTCCATTCATTCTCTACCGCTTATCTGGAGTCAGGTCACGGGGGCAGCAGCCTAAGGAGGGAGGCCCAGATTTCCCTCTCCCCAACCACTTGGGCCAGCTATTCCGGGGGAATCCCAAGGCCTTGCCAGCCAAGAGACACAGTCCCTCCAGCGTGTCCTGGGTCTTCCTTTGGGTTTCCTCCTGGTTGGACGTGCCTGGAAAACCTCACCAGGGAGGCGTCCAGGAGGCATCCTAACCAGATGCCCGAGCCACCTCAACTGGCTCCTCTCGATGTGGAGGAGCAGCAGGTCTACTCTGAGCCCCTCCTGGATGACCAAGCTTCTCACCCTATCTCTAAGGGAGAGCCCAGACACCCTGTGGAGAAAACTCATTTCAGCCGCTTGTATCCGCGATCTCGTTCTTTCGGTCACCAAAGCTTGTGACCATAGGTGAGGGTAGGAACGTAGATCGACCGGTAAATCGAGAGCTTTGCCTTCTAGCTCAGCTCTCTCTTCACCACGACAGACCGGTACAACGCCCCCATCACTGCAGATGCAGCACCAATCCATCTATCGATCTCATGCTCCACCCTTCCCTCACTCGTGAACAAGATCCCGAGATACTTAAAGGAGTCATCACCTGAAATTTTCACTTTTCCACTTGAACAAATGTCTATAATGGCTTCCTAATGATTTTTCACTGGCTGAGAAGCCGATATTTAACATTGAAGCGTTTGTTTAATCTTGCCTTCTTCAACCAGCTCACATGCACCCCACGAGCACGCGCACTCCAAAACGAGATTAGCCTATATGTCGACACAAAGGTCGAATATAAACAAATATGAACCAGCAGCGAACAAACCAGCACAACAAAGCTCATTTCATAACGTGAAACGCATAAATGATGTCTAACCGTTGACGACTCATGTTATAATCCGTGTTATGGGAGACAAAACTCCGATCGGTTTGTGTATTCCATCTTCACAACAGCATAAGAGCCGATGCCTGGCTGTTAGCTTGCTTTGTCCCAACTCAACAACATGCGAGGGCGCCATTACGCACGAGGCGAGGCTCGGGCTCGTACTGTTGGATCCCGTAGGTCACTGCCAGGTCGGGTTCAGTTATAACTTTTGTTGTTTTGGAGCAAGATGCTGAAGCTGCTTCCTGCTTCCTTCCACCAATCAACGCGCTCCTCAGTCCCGCGTGCGTCCGAGACAGCCGAAATATCGCGTGTGATCTCACGAGAAAATATGCTCTTTACAAAAAAGGATCAGAAAAGCACATTTTTAATTTATTTTTCCAATACAATTTATTTTAATGGTCTAAAAGACTATAATAGGACGTAGATATCCACGGTATTATAGGTGATGACTCCTTTAAACTCCTCCACTTGGGGCAGGACCTCGTCCCTGACCTGGAGAAGGCATTCTACCCTTTTCCGACTCAAGACCATGGTCTCGGATGATTCTCATCCCAGCTGCTTCACACTCAACTGCGAACTGCTCCAGCGAAAGCCGGAGATCACGTTCTGATGAAGCCAACAGGACCACATCATCTGCAAAAAGCAGAGACCTGATCCTTAGGCCACCAAAACAGATCCCCTCACCACCTTGGCTGCACCTAGAAATCCTGTCCATAAAAGTTATGAACAGAATCGGTGACAAAGGGCAGCCTTGGCGGAGTCCAACTCTCACCAGAAACGATCCCGACTTACTGCCGGCAATGCGGACCAAGCTCTGACACTGGTCGTACAGGGACCTAACAGCCCGTAGGGGTAACCATGTTACGTTTTCATTAAACCTGGTTACAGAAAACATTCAGGTGAAATAAAAATCTTCTGTTTAAACATGCGCCCTCGTCAGGTGATCTCCCTGCAGGACGAGTCGGAGCGTCTTCAGTCTGAGCTCCTCTCTGTCACTCAGGAGAAACTAGGCCACGCCCAGGAAGTGTCAGAGCTGCACAGCAAGCTCAGGGAGGCTGAAAGTCAGGTGAGGTCACCTGGAACTGTTTGGGTCAGTTTGACAGTTCTGATCAGATGGGTTGATGTTGTGCAGATGGAGCAGCTGGAGGCTAACGTCCAGAAGCTGCTAAAGAAGGAGGAGGAGCTCCACCAGGAGCTGCGGAAGACCCAGGAGCAGGCCTCCATCACTCTGCAGGAGCAGATCCACAGGATGAAGGTCCAGAACCAGGAGCTCCAACAGCAGGTATTGCCCCGTTCATCAGGGAGGGGGGTTAGGGTCAGTGAGGAATGCCTGCTGATTGGTTGAGGTTTGTGTCAGCTGTCTAAACTGCAGGTCCAGGAGGTTCAGGTCCAGAAACTGACCCAGGAGCAGCAGACCCTGAAGTCTAGACTGATGGAGGTGGAGGCAGCCCGAGCCCAGGCCCAGGACCAGGTCAGGATTGGGATCAGAACCATGATTGATAGAAGATGAAATAACTGGACAAATTAAACTAATTCAAATGGATTTCTAGTGCAACGGGGTTAAAGAAATAAACCCGTTCATTATGAAAGTAGGGCGAGTTTTTACATGACAGCAAAAATGTACCATAGATAATTATTACATTTAAAGCTAGATTAATGTTAGAATTTGCTGTAAAACAACCAATCAGAGCAGCTACTGTAGAGACATCAGCTAGATTAAGCAACAGCCAGGTTTCTATATCTGCATTACAAGAGGAGCAGCTGTTATGTTAAAGCCACGTCTGAGGAGCTCTCCTGGTGGCTAAACGCCACTCGTAATTTTAAACTTTTACCTTTTTACCACTTTTACCTCTTTGGTTCTGAGACTTCCTGTTTGGCCTGTGTGAGCAGGCTGTGCGAGCGGACGCCGCCCTCAGCGTTGCGAAGGCCCAGCACCTGCGACAGGTGCAGCAGCTGCAGGAGCGGGCAGGCTGCGGGGAGCAGGTTGAGGTTCTGCAAGCTCAACTGGAGGCAGAGATGAGGAGGAGTCAGCAGCTGGAAGATGTGATGAAGCTGCAGGTTCAGCAGAGCGGCTCTCAAATTAGCATGAAGCAGGTGCGTCAGAAGCAAAAGCACCTGTGATACCTGTTGGTCTGAACTGACCGCCCCGCCTCTGTTCAGGAGCAGTTTGACAAGACGACTGTGGCGCTGCAGCAGCGGGTTGACGAGCTGGAGGTCCAGCTGAAGGGACTCCGCCTGGTTCTGCAGGAGAAGATCAACCAGCTCAAAGAGCAGGTGAGCTTTAGTTCTGATTCCAGGTCAGGTTCCTACAGTTCTGTGGGTTAACGAGTCGTCTTGTCAGCAGCTGGTGAAGAACAACAAGACGAGTGGGATGCTGAAGGATCTGTACGTGGAGAACTCCCAGTTGATGAAGGCCCTGCAGGTCACTGAGCAGCGCCAGAAACAGGCAGAGAAGAAGAACATGCTGTTGGAGGAGAAGGTTAGAGCGCTCAACCAGCTTCTACGTGAGGCCGTTGCCACTGCGCTCACTACCTGACCTCATGACCTCTCCACACCTGGTCTGGGGTCAGTCTGCAGGACACTGAGTGAGAAGCTGCAGAGATCAATCAATGAGCCAACTGGTGGTCCAATCACTGATTCCCCTCCTGACTCACTGCTGGAGGAACAAACTCAGTCCAGTTTCCATCCTTTAAATGTGCTGATGTCACACGTTGGTGATGAAAGAGGCTCAAACTTCATTTTTAACACAAACGTACTTAATAAACAGATGACCTGAAGTTATTTGAGGTGTTTTTATGAGACGAGCAGCTTTCTGATTGAGATCAGGTTCCCACTAACCATGTCACCTGATGTTACCTTGTGTTGTGAAACCTGTGAAGATGCCAAACCACCCCCCACGGATTACTGATGGATTTAATTTTGCTCAAGTATTTATCAGCAGCTTGTGGGCGTGGCCTCCTCACCTGTACAGGTGTTTGTCTCGGAAGGATTCCAGTATTATCTTACTGATGCGTTTTATTTGCAGACAGCGTAATTCTGTTTTCCCCTCCTGCTTCTGCTCTATTTCTCACCTGTTCAGGTGCAGCAAACCAAAACTCACCTGTGGACCAAAGTGACTCATTAAATTATGTTTTTATCAGCTGGATGTTGTCGTCTTTCTCTGAAACCTGAAAGGAGCTGAAATTTTTAAACCGCGGGTGATTTTCAGGTTAGTTCCTTCCCAGAGGTAAAACCAACAGATCTTAAGAACCTTTCTTCACTTCCAGGATCATGACACTCAGAGACAATGCTACATGTAAAACAGACATTTATTTGTATAAAAGTTCATTACACACACACACACACACGTCTTCTCAGGTCAGGACACCACATGCTCCAAGACGCCCTGACGAATCAGCTGCTCACATTTCCATCGAGGCAGGAAGTGCTGAGGACACAAACACAACTTCCTGTGAGCTGCTGATGTTGCACTGTTGACCCAGAGTGTGTGTGTTCATCCAACCTGCATCCTATTCTCACCTGGCTGTTCTTCTTCAGCAAGATCACTGTTCCATCATCAATCTCAAACTCCCCATGGTCCTTAAGACACCTCACCTGGAAACAAGCATGATGACATCAGCACAATGAGGTCAGATGGCAGGTCAGAGGTCAGGCAGGTGTGACTCACCTGGATGTAGAGACTCTTTGGAGGCTTTATGTCCTGCGTGATGTCAAGCCCCTCCCCCTCACCAAGGGAACGCATGAAGGAAGCAAGAGACTTTTTATATTGACCAAACCACTGCACCTAAACGTAACACACACACGTCATCTGCATCTGTTCAAATACAACACTGACACTTTTAATGTGAAGCAGCAGCAGGGAGTCTAAGACAGGAAGTGATGTCACACCAACCTCCTCTGCAGACATGTGGAAGCGAACATTGGCAGGCAGAATGCTGCCGTACTCCCATCTCAGCGCTCTGATTCTCAGCAGGCGGTCGTACCTGTAAACAAACAAACAAACGGTAAACAAACCACATGGATGACATGACTGCAGGTGAGGCTGGTCACATGACTGGGCGGAGTTACAGGTAGGCAGTGATGCAGCGCTGGTTTCTCAGTAGACAGCAGTGACGCAGTTTGATGGAGGGCATGAGCTCTGAGCGCCCGAAGGATTTCGTCTCGTTCCTGAAACAGAAGATCAGCTGATTTACCTTAAGGTCACACATGGGTCATCTGGACTCAGGTCCAGTCCAGAACCAGTATCTGACCTCTGAACCCAAATCTTTCAAGCATGAAAAGGATCATGAACCAGTTGTAACGTTTTCTCCTCAGGTGATGTGGGGTCAGAGGTCAGGTCAAACCAGGAGAGGCCTCAGTATCTGAGCTGGGACAGAGGCGGGTTTCTCTGGACAACCAAGACCAGAGCCAGAACTCTTTTGTGATTAAAGCCATTTATCTTTTAGTTTTCTTGTAGCATTCAGGGTCAACAGGTGGTTTTCTGATCTCTAAACCCATCAGTAAGGCCTCAGTCCACAGAACCCTGAACCAAAAGCAACCTGGACTCTGCTGATCTATCAGAACTCACACGTCAGCTTGGTTCTGTTCGTACAGCGCCTCCATCTCCTGTAGAACCTGCCGCAGCCCGTCCTCCTGAAACAGCCAGAACATGTGAGCCCATCAGGGTCTGGTGCTGAAGACCATGCCCTGCTCTACTGATCCAGGTGTAGTCTGGTGTTCATAATCTGGACCGAAGTGGGTTCTGGTTTATTCTGCTGAAACAGATCTAGCTCTTATGAATGAAATGTGGAAACTTCTACTGAAAACATTTTATCATGTTAGATCTGAGCCGAGTTGTAGCTGATGTTACATTTAAACTATGAATTGGTATATAGATTTTTAAGACTTATATTTCTGTTTTAGACACCTGCTGAACCTTAAACCAGTGATGTTTTAGACGGAGTCCGTGTTCCTCACGTTAAAAGCGGGCAGCTGTCCGTCGCTCATCCGGTGCAGCTCTCGGATCAGCTCCATGGCTTTCTCGCAGAACATCCCGAAGTCTTGATTAGAAAGCTTTACCGTTTCTCCTCCGTGAAGACCGGACAGTGTAACGTTGGCGGGAAAAGCGGTGTTTTGATCACGTGACCCGGTGACGTGTCGGTGTCTCTCTGGGTGCCCCTTTGGGACAAAAGAGACTGCGACCGCTGAATGTTCAAGCCGTCATGTCGTGAAAATGGTTCATTAGTTCATTGTTTTAAAGGTAAGATAGTTTGTTTTAATGTGGTTTTTGATGTTTTCAGTTATCTTAAATACCAGATAACAATTTAAACCGGTAATTGAGTCAAATTAAAGGTGCTATAACGAATATGCAAACAAGTTAGGCCCAGCTAGCTAGCTTACACAAGCACTTTCCCAGAACTCTCACCCCTCCCGTCGGCTATAATCCCTAGGCCGCGCCCCTCCGGATATGGGAACGCGCATTGCCACAGTGAACAAGAGAGAGCAGAACACCAGCCGCAGTTTTCGTGAATCAATATGGCGGAATCACCGGTAAGTGAAAGATAAACAATATAAACGTCTAACAGAAATGTTTCATTTTATCTTATTCATATGGTAGCGAAGTATGTTTTAACATGTTTATTTAGGGCTTATTTTCATTACAAAGACTAATAAATAGCATGGTAGCCTGCTAGCAATAGCAAAAATGATAAACTAATCCTGCTAATAGCTGTCTGACAGAACAACTTATTTGAGTTTGTCATTCAAATATTGTTGGGGCCTCTTATTTTGTAGTGAAACGGTTTCTCTTTTTTTAATTTTTCCACATAGTTTCCATGACAAGAGCCTTGCTGGGTCCGATAGAGAATATGCACCGGACGGAGCCTAGAGCTGCTGTTACTGGAACAACCATGGCTAATCTCAGCACAAACAGTCCAGAGGGAGCAACTACATCAAGTCTTTCAGTCCAAGATGCACATCCAGTTGAGGATTTACAGCAAAGGATTGCTGGATAAGGTATATTAATTTTAGATCTTTTTCTTCCTGTGTACAGGTGTGCAGAACCCATTTCACTGTTTGTGAAAAATAATTTATTGTATTACGTAGGTTGGATAAAACTTCAACATCACTGAATGTGGTCTCACATCAATAATAGTCAAAGCATCCATCTACCAAAATGTAATTGTATTGGTATTACTCTTTGCATTTTGTAGTCATTTTTAAGCTAATTGATAGAATTGCTAAAAGTTATTTGCTTAGTTCAACATTTTTCTTGACATTCTACATTAGGATAGTAAAATATTATGTTCAAGTTGTTTTTACCACTTTTCATAAGCATGTAGAAAATTAACCAACCAACTCATGTTCTTTATCTTTCAACAGGCATGAATCAGATCCCTAATCCTGGAAAAACCCCACAGATTGCTGGAGCATTGTTTAACACGTGACCCAAGCCTCTTGTTTTCATCATGGATGTAACATCACCATGCTCCACCATTGGCGGCTCAGGAATCAGATGCATCATGGTGGAGTTGAGACATGCAGCATACCGTCAGTTTGTGGTCTGGCAATATGGAGCACTGAGACATGGTCACAGGGTTATAATACCAAGTTGGTGTTTCTGGAGGATTTGGGACAGCTACCACATGGACAATAAATGTTTCATCTGTAGCAGAATCAAACTACATTAGACAAACAACCAAAGACTGTTGCTGATACTCATTTGTCCATATGTGATCACTGTGTATATTTTTGTAAACGTAGTAGTCTGTATTTTATTACTTTCTCATGTTGTTTGATTTATGTTATTCAAATGTAAAATTATAATTAAAAAAAGAACACAACTGTTGGGTTCTTTGTTCAAAACGCATAAGTTAAACACATCCATACGATAAACAAAATTCCAATCAATGTAGCATTAAGGATTTTTATTTAAAACCTAAAATGAACATTTTGTACATTTCTCAAAAGACCCATATGCTTCTATTAAAAACAGGTTAATTTAGTGAGAAGCCACTTTGGGCTGGATCACTTCAGCTGATCAGCATCTCCGTGCTGTGGACGTGTCCCTCCTGAAAGACAAAGAAAACATCAATTTGGCATTTTTGTTTTTCTACAACAAAGAATAAATTACTATCACAAATAGAAAATGTTCTGATAAAGTTTTAATTCTGCATGAAGACATTCATGACTCAAATCTAACTTCTGCTGATGACAAATATAAAAACCAAATTCACATGATGCAGCTCTTTGTAATATCCAGCTAGAATAGAAGAGATTGTATCTGAAATACTTTGTTTGCAGGAAATTTGAGTTTTTACTTTATTTCTTGTTCAGTTGTTTTCAGTCTTGATAAATAAAAGTACTCTGTACTCAGTTTGCAGTTTTTTTAACTATAAATTGAAAGTAATTGCAATGACCTAGAGAAATAATTATATTACTGTCTGTGGAGTAATTATGCTGCCACAGCACCATCTAGTGGGCAACTTTTGTTTCTCATCTGTTTATTGTTATCTCGAGGTTCTACAGACAAGAGATGTTTACTCGACAGCCCCTTCTGGCTGATTCTCGGAGGCGGCAGGCGGGCATTTCAGTGTCACCTTGATCCCAGTCAGACTGCCGAGGATGAAATAAATGGCGCTTACACACTAGCACCGGGTCGGCTCCGATCGGTCGGCCTCAGTCGGCCCCGCCTGGTTGTTTACACACGTCGCCCAGGACAACCTTTGGAATGCGGACATGATAGGCGGTCTCAGAAATGTGCACGAAAAATTGGCGCGAATATATCAGTGATGTCGTAGCGCATCTCCGAGCATGTGGGCGGGTCAAAGGAGTGCAGAGAAGCCTGCGCAGTGTCTTCCTTATTAAACCAAGGCTGTGTGGCAGCACTGTGTGTGCGCTGCGCTCCTCACAGCAGACGGGAACAGAGAAATGGCTGGGTGGGTCAAAGGAGCGCGTAGAAGTCTGCGGTCTCTTCCTTATGAAACAAAGGCTGTGTGGCAACACTGTGTCAGTGTGTGTGTGTGCACGCTGCGCTCCACTCATCTCAGCAGACGGAAACAGATAAAACAGCTTCAGTCAGAGGCTTGTTAACTGTTCCGCATTCAGAGTGATTATGAAGCGCGCATGCGGGAAGCCCCCGCTGGCGGATTCTAGCCGCTAATCGGAGGTTCCCCCTAAAGGTAGGCGTGAATTTGAGCCAACCAATGAGTCGGCAGTGGGTGTGTTGGCCCGGTTTCTGCGCAAGTCAGACCGCCTTGGGAAGAGGGCTGAAAACGCGTCCGGTTTGGCGCTGGAAATTCTCGGGCTCCCCTGATGTGAAACCAAATCTTTCGGCCCGGCCGTACCGATCTGGTGCTAGTGTGTAAGAGCCAAATGTCACCTCAGAATGGAAAAGGCACACACGACCCAGATGTGAAACCAAATTTGCTTCCCGAACCAGTCCGTACTGACCCACTTGTGTGATAGGAGTTTCTGTTGGTGAGTTGAGCCACCAGTTGCTGTCCAGAAGCGATGACCCAGTCGTTCCAGGATTCGAGGTCTCCATCTGCTCCAGTTTCCCCTCTTGGGCCTGCAGGACCCCGTGGCCTCCATCAGCTTGTCCAGAGAAGCTGCAGTCAGGTCCTTCAGCTCCAGCTGTCCCTTCTGTTTAATACAAAACACAAGCAGGGAGGATAAGCCCAGATCTGCAGCCTCACAGCACGAAGGAGATCCTTCAGGAGAACTCAGCTCTACCTGGCTGGTCACCGTGGAGATGAGGATGTTAATGTGAGCTCTACTCAGCTCAAAAAGAGCTGCTGACGGGTCGTGTAGCAAAGCGAGCGAGCTCGTTTACTTACGATGTGGTAGGTGTTCCACGTGTCTGGATCCCTGTCAGACGTGCACTCCTTAATGCTCTGAGAATCAAATGGTATAAAATTTCATAAACACTGTTTTTGTGTCAGGAAACATCTGTTTAAACAGAATAAAACTTTACCATTTAAACAATGAAAGTCCAGCACCCCTTGATCTCTGCCTGGCAGTTGAGCAACTCCACACCGAGCTTTGCTAAATTTTCTTCTGAGAGGCTCTCACAGCCGGACTTCACCTGGAAAACCACCTGAAGAGAAATGAAAGCTGAGGCTTAAAATAAAAAATTCAAATGAAAAGCAAGAAAAACGATAAAGACAAACAGCCCCGTTCACCTTGTAATGACTGATGTCCAACGGGCAAAGCTCCAGCTCGTTCGCTTCAGACAGAAGCTTCTTGTCTGCCATCATCATCTCAAACTAAGCATCGTTAAGCGAGAGATGTGCTGGAGACGTGGAGATGTGCTGGAGACGTGGAGATGTGCTGGAGCAGCAGGAGAAGGTGGAGGAGAAGGGTTGTGGGTTCTTCAGTCACTCAAACAACCCACTGGCCAGAGGATAGGTCATGAAGACGGTGAGCAGGAGGTGTGGAAGCCCATGACTGGATCAGTACAAAAGAGAGAGGAGTAAATACTGACATTTCACTGGCTATAGAAGGCATTACTGTTGATAGAGTGAGGAAAAGTAAGTTTTTGGGGTTCATTATTGATGAAAATATTTCCTGGAAGCCACATATTAATGGTATAAACATAAAAATAGAAAAGGCATTTGCTGTACTACACAGAGTAAAGTAGTATTTGAATAATAATGCATTATGTCTATTATACAATACTCTGATTGTTCCATATATGTCTTATTGCATTGAAATCTGGAGAAGTACATATAAAACATACACTGATCCAGTTTTGATTTTACAAAAAAAGAGCAATGAGAGTCATTAGTCAAAGTAGTTCCAGAGCTCCAACCAGGCCATTATTTGCTGAGTTACAAAAATTCAAATTTAGATGATTATAAAACCAACATTCATGACCAAAGTGTTGGAGCAATGTGTTTGTGTGTGGAGTCGGTTTATGGAACAATCTGGAGTCAGAGATGAAAGAAGCTAAATCAATTACAATGTTTAATAAGACTTAAAACAATACGATAAAATATAAGCATTAATCTTGTTTGGTTTTTTTATTTGTCATTTGTTTCTTCCTGTTTTAAACTGCCATGAATAGATGATGTTACAAGAACAGTAAATAAAATATCTGTTAGTAAATCATTAGCGTGATGGTCCGCAGCTGTCTTTCAGTTACATTTATTAGTTAAACACATTTTATTTATTACAGATGTAACTACTGGTGTGAGTGGGGCAGATTATGTATAAGATTTTCTTTGAATCTGCTCCTTTTCATTCAGGTATTTATAAGTTGTATTTATTTTGTTACTATTTGTTTTACAAAAATAATGAAATAAATGGTATAAAATAAAAATATATTATCAAAAATAAATAACTTACTATTTCTTATCACAAATAAGATTTGCAGTCACTGTTTTACTTAAATTACAGTTTGATCAGGAGAATTGGAGAAAGCTGCAGACATTTATGTTCTCACATGCAGCAACTTGATGCAAATTATGACTCTGGTGGACATAAGAGCATACATATTCTACAACACATGTTAGAAGTACATCTACACACCTACCGGTCACAATCGTAGCAGAAACAGCTGGGCAGTAGGTTTGTTCACACCATGAATGAGTTGCAGATAATGCATTTTGTAACTAACAACAAAAAAGGGAAGATATTAGCGGGGAAATTACATAAATGACTAAGCTGATCCCAATGCGTATGTCACCGCTTATTTTTTTCCATAAATAAAGTCCGTAACGATAGCTGTTTACGTAGCATTAGCATAACGTGCTATTACTGCTAACAAAGAAATGTGCAAATAAAGTCATGCACAAGGATAAAACAAAGCTATGATCCCGTTCAATCTTTAAAACCAAAATAAAATAATCAAACAATGCCTTTATGATGCTAGGATGTTGTAATATGAAGCAAGAATTACCTGTCCAAAAGAAAGATAGCAACCATCTGATCTGTTTTCAGGCCGTGTGTCTCCCGTAGTTGTCGCCATCTTGGAAACGCTGAGTCAATATTCACCCCGGTTTGTCCTCTTTCTGTGTCCAAACGTTTTTTGTTTTCTGCTAGCTCAAATGGCGTTTTTCTTTTTGAGACTCTGGTAGTTTTTCCAACAATAGAAGTAGTAGGAGCCGGCTGTTTTCCCTTCTCTGCCATAACTGAGCGCGGTAGCTGACTTCCGGCCCAGCGTGTCACTTCCGGTGTGTTCTGCTGAAAAATGCTCCCGTGCGCGTTAATGGAGGACACGGGGAAGTGCGGAAATGCTGAGGTTCGGCGAGATAGACAAGTTAGTGGTCCAATCGTTGGTTTCGGTACGAAAGCAATGATTGGCTGAGGTTTTTAGACAAATGCGAGAGAACCACTTTATTAATTTTTTTCGTTTTTTTTTTAATCTCCACAATATTTTTATAGCTATACTACATTAGAACGTTGTTAAGAGGCATGAAAAAAAACGTTAAAAGCTAACTTTGTTTTCCTAATTCAGTAATGCATCTTTAAGTTTATCGAACAGGTGTTCTGACAGGAACAGTCCGTCAGAGTGATTATACGGATTTAAAAGTTTTAACAGCTGATTTGTTTCCTAGCTATAACAAGATAAACATTATAAATACACTAGAACGTCATTCATTAATCTGGACGGTTGTTTGAGGCTTTAAAAGAACATAAAATGTCTTCTAAAACGAACTAAATATGATGCAGCAACAAAGACAAAGAGATTAGATATCATCTTGATCAGTCAGAATCAGGCCCTCTAGGAACGTGTGGGGTTTGGGTTTTGTTGAAAGGAGACATGACTTTTTTTAAGATAAAATAGTTCTATGGTCTATAAACAGGTTCATGACATTTTTTTATGAAAGCCCTCTCTAAAATTATCTCACCAGCTCTATTCTTGGCAGTTTCAGTATCTTCCAGAATGAGCCGTTTCAGGGCTCTGTTTTGGCCACGCCCACTCATGCCCTTATAGACTCTGGGTAAAATAATAGGGGCCGTTTCTCAATATGCGTACTCATCTGAACTTGTTTACGCACATACTTTTGACACATCGTCAACGATGGCCCAAGTGCTGTATCCAATATGCATTATGGCAAGCAATCCCAGTACTAGCACTGTGCCCTACATCCTTCTGTGAAGTGCACTTAGAGGAGGTGCACAGGCTCGACACACGGGAGGCTACATCGCCTCTCCATTCATTTTCAGTGAGACATGCGCGACAAAGCGATAGTCGTGGGTCTTCCTCCTGCTAAGCGAAATGCGAGAAAGTGCATTTGAAATTTTGTGCTCGTGCATGTGTCGTGCACAGGCGAGCCAGCGACGCGATCCCAGAAAGTTGAAAGATTTAAACTTTTCAACGCTGTTGCTCAGACAAAGATCAATCAGCAGAGGTTTCATTCACTGACCAATGAGGGGACAGGATGCTTCTCAGTACATTAATACTTGCCGTGTCTGATGTCCCAGAGCTTTACAAGACTTCACTTAATTCTATCAAAACCTTGTGAGACTTCATATCTACCGCTTTTTCAACTCTGAACTACTTTAATAACCCAAAATTCCCTCCAATCTGACGGCCAATCAAAACAACGGAAGACTCGCTATTCACCCTGGAATAGAGGCGTCGCTGGCTTTTGCCGCCGCTGGCTTTTGCCGCCGCTGGCTTTTGCCGCCGCTGGCTTTTGCAGCCGCTGGCTGCTGCCGCCGCTGGCTGCTGCTGCCGCCTCCCGTGTGTCAGGTTATCAAAACGATAGCGATGAGTTTCGCAGATCACGGTTGTTTGTCGCCTCCCGGGTGTCGAGCCAATAAGGCTTTGAGTGTGTAGTACACAACTGTGCTGAATTGGGACAGGGAGCATTGCATCATTGACCGTGACACATGCCGAGATGCAGGTTGCTGTTTGTGCTACTTTTAAAAAAAACTTTATTAACAACTTTCAAACAAACAAAATTTACATTTGTTGCAGTACATATTAAATCTTAGGCTAAACCATTCAGAGCATGAATAAATATCATTGATCGTCTTAAAATGAACTTCTTTCATTTGAAAATACATATTTTCAGAAAAGGCACTTGAGCCATTACTCTGCGTTCTTCTCAAACTTCCCACGCAGCAATGGATTGTGGGTAATACCCTTGCCCAAAGTCGCTGCAGACTTGGGCAAAGTGCGAATTAAAGGTACAAAAGGGGCGTGGTCACCTTCTGCACTTGAGAATCGGGACACCGTACACACTCGCACCCCTGACCGGGAACGCGTAGTTGAAGGGCGCAAGGGTGCAAGTGCGAGTATTGGGATTGGGACATAGACATGAATACATTGACTCCCCATTGGGCGTTGGCGAGCGTAACAGCATCGCCACCATATTGGATGGTTCCTCACTCTCCAAACCCAACTGTCTAGGCAGAGTAAGCAACTATTCCCATTTTTGTGCAGCCTACGGTGGAAACAACTGGTGTACTATTGAAAACAGATCACATGGGATTACTATTGACTTTTCTAGCCTACCTGTTGGGATTTTATATTTTAATTTATTTTGCTTAATTATATTTATATTTTAATTATCATGCCATACCATATGTCTGACTTTGTGAAAAACCAAATAAAATGTTTTTTAATTGGGTAAACACCTTCCTCAGCAGAAATAAATGCACTGGGGGCGAATGGAGACCCATCCAAGACTCCTCGCCGTCAGCCAGCTACAGTTTATAAGCTTGACTCTCCCATATTCCAGTCAGAATTGACAAAGCTCCTCGGATGTGAAGTGAAGCGTCTTCAAGAAACCAAAGAAGTCCAGTTGCCTTCATTCGAACCCAATTTGGACTCTTCGCCACAATCAATTACATGGAGAGGAAACCCTGTATTTATACTCATTTGAGTGCTCCAGCTCTTCTGCTTCTCATGTTCATGTGTGTGTTTATGTGGTTACCTATGTGTGCAGGTCTAAGCTGTGTTTCTGGGTGACTGAAAGTGGATTTGTTACCAAGAGTGTTGTTTTTGTTTTTAAATGTTGTGTATTTGATGAGGGAGGGGCTGCCTGCAGCAGCCCAGGTCCCACCAATGCCAGAGTCTGGGGACACACATGCCCCAGCGTCCGATAGCCACCAGCAGATGGACACCAATTGGCCAGCCCAGAGGGCAGACCCAAGCCCAGGGAAGAAGGGGGGCCAACCAGAGGATGTCAGGGCACCAACCCCCAGCCAAAGGGAACCCATTAGGGGGCATCAAGCCCAGAGCCCCCAGCACACTGTCACCACCACAATACAGACCAACCCAGAGCGAGATAAACCCAAGCCCCAAGGGCCCACCCCAGCGCTCTGTGAAGGACCGCCAGCATGGGGTGACCAAGTCACCCCGGCCCTGCCCCCCGGCAGAGTGAGCACCAAGCCCTCAACCACACCCCAAACCATAGGGATGGTGAGGATGGTAGTTGGAGAGGGCACCATTGGCCGTGAATATTAGGGGGCCTAGCAGCAGAAGGCCCTACCTATTTGGGGAGCAGCCCCCAAGGCAGCAGGCAGCCCATGGTGTCCGAGATCCCAAGCAAACATCCAGCCACCTACTGTGCCACAGCATGGGCCAGAGCCTCCAGACCATACCCCAACCTGTAGGCACCTATCCCCACCCATCCATCCCCACAACAGCTCCAAAGCCCGACAGGTAGCTCCAGATCTCCAGCTCCACCAGGTCAACAGAGGGCAGAGAGCAGAAGCAGCGGGGGTAAAGCCTCGGCTATCACTACTCAACACACAGATGGGTGAGATAGCAAATGGGAATTAACTCCGAAAGACCTCAGCCTCCACAGATGGCTTTGGCCCTTCTTATACAGAGCATCTGTGTTGTGGGACCAGTTCAGTTTATTGTTGAGGTGAACACCCAGGTACTTAAAGGTGTCCACCACCTCAATGTCTGCTCCCTAGATGTTTACTGGTGAGTGAGGAGTGTTTCTTTGGAAGTCAATCACCATTTCCTTTGTCTTATTGGTGTTAAAGCGAAGGTGGTTACACTCACACCAGTCCACAAAGTCCATGATGACTGACCTGTACTCCTGGTCGTTCCCCTCGGACACACAGCCAACGATAACCGTGCCATCAGAGAATTTCTGAAGATGACAGCTGCTGGTGTTGTAGGTGAAGTCCGAGGTGTAGAAGGTGGATAGAAAGGGTGAGAGCACCGTACCCTGCGGAGCGCCAGTACTTCTCACAACTACCTCAGACATGCAGTTACGCAGCCTCACGTACTGTGGCCTGTTGGTGAGGTAGTTGATGATCCATGCAGTCAGATGTCCGTCCACTCCTGCACCCCTCATCTTCTGCTGCAGTAAAGACGGCTGGATGGTGTTGAAAGCACTTGAGACGTCGACAAACATGACTCTCAGTGCTTTGTTGAGGCTCGAGGTGAGTCAACGCCTGGTGCTGCAGGTAGATGAGGGTGTCCTCCACCCCCATGTTTGGTTTATGTACAAACTGCAGTGGGTCTATCTCTGGGCTCACCACAGAGCATAGGTGAGTGAGGATGAGTCTCTCCATGGTCTTCATCAGGTGGGAGGTCAAGGCGACTGGTCTGTAGTGGTCTGGTTCCCTAGGATGTAATGTTTTGGGAACTGGAACCACACAGGAGGTCTTCCACAGGATGGAGGCCGGCTCCAGACGAAGGCTCGGGTTGAACATGTGCTCTGCTGCACAAATGATGGAAGTGACTGACAGGGTTGTCAATAAGACCGACGTGAACCATCCACAGACATCATATACATAGACGCCACGTGGACTGGCGCTGCCTATTGGACCAGCCGTAGTGGCTGGCCGCCATCTTGGATAGGTCTCCATTTGCCCCCAGTGCATTTATTTCTACTAAGGAAGGTGTTTACCCAACTAAAAACACATTTTATTATGCTTTTCCACATAAGCAGACATTTAGTATGGCATGATCATTAAAGGTGTCCTAGAATGCAGTTAATCAACAATCTAAAATAGAGCTTTGAGCCTCCAAAAAACATAAGAAATTTTTTTTTTGCTTTCATCTGTCCCAGGAGCCCTGATACAGGCCATTCTATACCCCCTTTCTCAGGCCTTCAGTGAAATGAGCTGTTTACCCCTCCCACTCGGCCAGGACATGCAAATTGGTTGGTTTCCCCAGAAGGCCTCAGACACTGGAGACATGCAGGTTTGAGGAGGCGTGGCTCCCCCTTATGACGTGTTAAGGAAGGCTTTCTCAGAACAGGAGGTTTTCTCTCACCTTTTTCAACTTTCTAATTTACATAAAAAGTAGGTCAAACATGGCTTTGACTTTATGGCATGCAACTGTTGACCACCCAAGCTGTCTTATTCAACAACAACAAGGAACCTGTTGGTTTACATTCTAGGTCCTCTTTAAAATATAAATATAATTAAACAAAATAAAGAAAAATAAATTAAAATATAAAATCCCAACAGGTAGGCTAGAAAATTCAATAGTAATCCCACGTGATCTGTTTTCAATAGTACGCTGGTTGTTGCAACCGTAGGCTGCACAAAAAACAGGCATAGTTCTGCGTTGAGTCCAGTTGGGTTTGTAGAGTGAGGGACCCATCCAATATGGCGGCGCTCTGTTACGCTCTCCAGCGCCCAATGAGGCGTCTATGTATTCATGTCTATGGAATCATCAGTGCAGACTTGTCAAATGGAGGCAGTGAAGTCAGTGCCATTGCTATCCCACAATAAGTTGTTTACATGTCTGTTCCCTCCACAGACAATGGACATCAGATTTCTTACAAAGAAGTAAGTAAAAATGTCCCACAGGACCGGTTTTTAGTAGCGTTAGCTGGCTAGCCAGTGTTATTCATCAGGTAGGCTCCCTGGCTGTTTAAGCATTTATGGCAGACTGGAGATGTATTTCTGATCAAATCTGTTGTTCTTAGTAAAAAATTAACGTTCCAGATAAACACAATAGCTGAACTGTTACTAGTAAAACTTCTTATTTTAAATAGATAAAATGAAAAGAACTTCCAGCTATCAGTAATTGTATTTCAGTATCTGAACATACATTTAAACTAGTCCTGCTTTCATTTCAGATAGGCAGAACTTATGAACTATTAGGTTCTTGACATCTGTTTTACATTGTTGTCACTTATTTCATTTCTCCTGTTCAATTCAGTTTAATTCAGTTTATTTATATAGCGCCAAATCACGACAAGAGTTCCTAATGCTGTTGTAGCCTAAACAGTTATAGCCTTTATAAATATAGGTTAGTAAGTTTAAAATGACATCATGGTCAGTAAGAGATGAATTATAACTACTTAAAATTATAGTTTATTCAGAGATCCACCATGTCTGTTCTAGACAGGAAGGATGCTTTTGTGGATAGGTTGTGCTGCAAACCCAACACACATGAATGGGACATCATTTGTCCTAATAGGATTTACATTTAAGATATCTGAAGTGTTCATTGTGGATAGAATGTTATTATGGATATCTGGAATATTAAAATTTACTTGAAACAGATTTATCTGGAATACATATCCACTCTGCCTAATAAATGGTAAAATGTCCACATTAGTTGTTTTTTTTAAGGATTTGGATATGTGTCATATCAGTGCAGTTGTTGGATATCCTTAAATTAACTTTCTATACTAACAAAATACCTGTTGATATCTGTATTTTCAGTTTGACTAGTAGTAATACTGTTTGGACTGGGATAAATAACATTATTGCTTTGTAAAATAGGGATATAACAAAGCTAATAAAATGTTAAAATGGGTCATTACATTTAAATCCAGTCCAGGGCCACCTGCTGGTATTCTTATGATCCACAAGAATAAAATAAACACACATTCAACATTTTATTGGAAGTTTTGTTATTGTTTTAGTTTTTTTCTTGTATTTTCTGCAGCTGGGTTTGTGGTGAACAAATAGTTGAGAAATAGTTGTTGAGTTAAGGTTTTACTACTGTAGGTAAAATAGGTTTTTTAACAACCTGTGTGAAGGCACCAGAATGCAGGAAATGGCATCTAAACCCTAATTTTTTTTTCTGTAGACACACACACACCTTTTCTGCTTCTAACCCCTGCTGCTGGACCAAATTCAGGGCCGCACATGGCCCACAGGCCACATTTAGGGAATTCCTGGTTTAGATGTTTCATTCATATTGTTTCCATTTGTATTTCGCACAAAATAGACCCATTTGTTTGTTTGTTTGTGTGTTTGTTGTCTCTTATTTGTTCCTATGTTCAAGAACAGTAAAGCTTCCGAGCTTCACTTGAAGGCACCACGTGTTGTTTTAGTCAAAAACCGGTTTTGTTTTGGAAGCCGTTGCTCCGACGCTACCCCGGGGACCGTAGATGCAGCACGATGTACCACGTGGTTTTTTTTTACTGCCTTGTGATTGGATGCGGCATCCTGGCGTTTGATCAGCTGCTCTCTGCGGATGTCAGTGCAGCCCGTGCAGCCTCAGAGGGGACTCGGAGCTTGTCCTCCCCGGCTCTTAGTGCTCCGACGCCCGTCAGCCTCCCGGCCTCCCTCGGCTCACAGACCCGTGCTGGCGGCTCGTATTTCCGCTTCTTTACTTCCGTTCACACGCGCTCTGTTTACCGTTTCCAGTGATGAGGAGGCGGAGCTCTCCGACCGCAGAGAAGGACAGCGACACGGAGCTGAAGCAGCGACCCGGCAGCAGAGCAGCGGGGCCCGCAGCCGGCGTCCAGGAGGGCCCGGCGGAGGGGAGCATGAAGCCGTTCAGGAGGTAAGAACCGAACCGGACCGGGACAGGTTGACGTTACAGTTAGGGCTCGTCTCTGACGGGACTGAATCGAACCGGTTCGGTTAAAATCATCAAAATCACAGGAAGTTAAACAGTTTTACTGAAGAAAAGTGTAAAACATTAATGACATATTAAGTTTATTAAAGCTTAAGATAATCAAAGTGATCTCATCTGGAGCTCTGGGGTTCCGTTGACTGACCCACCGGAAGCAGACCGGCTGTCACCGGGCGGGCTGGTCGGACTGGTTGTACTGGGATGGGCCAGCTGGTCAGACGGAGCCTATGACTCCGACTGGTTTGTAGTTCTGATCCAGTTCTGACTCAGAATGGATTCTGGGTCTAACCCGCTTCTGACTCAGACCTGGTTCTACCTGACCTGGTTCTGGTTAGGCAACATGAGCACCTGGCCCAGTTTGTACCCATCATAGAATCAGAACCATAGTTTCCCAGACTGAAGCCGATCAGGTTATGTTACAGGAACCAGAACTTGGAGGGAAGTTTAAATGGACCAGAATCAGAGGTTCTGTTGGGTTTTGGGACATTTAAACCAGTTCTTTAGTATTTTTTCTTCTTCAGATAAACAGAACATCAGAACCAGGATCAACTTAAATATGGGTTTTATGAGAATAAAGCCAGACTAATCCTAAGACAGCTGGCTCTAACGGACCCGTCAGGTAAGGACAGCGAGGAGTTTTGTGGTTCTGTGTGTGTACCGGCTCAAGTCAGCAAACCGGACTTTTTCTTAGAACATCAGATTCAAGTCTGGACTCGTCTCTCATGTTTAGTTAAATAAAAACGGATCAGAGATCAGTCCAGATGGAAAACCTCCTCCTCAGAAGAGGATCAGACTGAAGGTGAACTTGAGCTCTGATCAGATCAGCACAGAGGGTGTTGCGGTGCATTGTGGGTATTTAACAGACAGCAGTCAGATCAAAGAACAAAGCACCAGATTCCTCAAAAACACCGTCCTGTAACCCAGCATTTCTCATGGGGGGGTCTGATCAGAGGCTCTGCAGGTGTTCTGAAGGTCTTTGGATGGTTGTCCTGTAGCATTCTACTGACAGAAAGTGAACTTGTCATGATTCTCAAACGAAGCTGCTGAGGAAGTGAACGCTTTGTCTTCAGTGACAGGAAGTTACATCACAGCTGATGAGGTCAAAAGTTTGAAAAGAAGAAGTCTGGAGTCTTAGTCAGCGTCTCAGATCGGGTCAACTGACTTTTACCCAGAATTCTGTATTTTTATCTCCAACTGTTGATAATTAAACCTGATTAATACAGCGATCAGGCTGGTTCTGGTGGTCTGGTTAGTTCTGATGGTCTGGTTGGCTCTGATGGTCTGGTTGGCTCTGATGGTCTGGTTGGTTCTGATTATCTGGTTAGTTCTGATGGTCTGGTTGGTTCTGATGGTTTGGTTGGTTCTGGTGGTTTGGTTGGTTCTGATGGTTTGGTTGGTTCTGGTGGTCTGGTTGGTTCTGATTATCTGGTTAGTTCTGATGGTCTGGTTGGTTCTGATGGTTTGGTTGGTTCTGGTGGTCTGGTTAGTTCTGGTGGTTTGGTTGGTTCTGATTATCTGGTTAGTTCTGATGGTCTGGTTGGCTCTGATGGTCTGGTTGGCTCTGATGGTCTGGTTGGTTCTGGTGGTCTGGTTGGTTCTGATGTAGGGCTTGCACACTAGCATCAGCTCTACCCTGCCTAGATAGGGTAGTGAGTGTCCACATCAGCATAGTCTGGATTTTTTCCGTGCACAACTGTTCTGTTTAGTGAATCTTACTTAAAATTTAAATATTCAGCCTAAAACGGTCAGGCGCCCTCTTCAGGTTAAAAGTCTGCAGTGCATTTGAATTTGAACCAGCCTTTGCTGTTGGCTCAGAAGGGATTTCTGATTTGTCTGCACTGCAGTCAAGTTTAGGCCGTCCCCCCCCCCCCCCCAAAAGATATTCCTCTCATCTCTGGTGTTTGTTAGCGGCTCGTTTCTCCAATGGAGAATCACCGAGTGGCGTGGCGGGGTGGCGTTAGTCACTGCCGCAGCGCCATCCTCCGTACACCCATCAACACCTCTGGTAGAGGGGTGACTTTCTCTTTAAGCAGTATTTACAGACGCACACACACACACACACACACACACACTCCGAACCAGCAGGCCCCACCACACCCTGTCTCTAAAAAAGAACCTTTATGCTAATATCTATTGTTTTTAAGACATCACACTATTCATAAACGTCTTCACAGCACTTATTGGTGCATTAATAGTCTGACACGTGACAGCACATCCAAACTATAAATTAAAACTCTGCCCCTTAGTGAACCGGGCACCGGTCGGGTTTCCTTAAACCGACTCGTTCCAGAGGGAATTAGCCGAGATGCAGACTGATCGTTTGATACTATCAGTAAATATGGCATTTCCTGGCTAAAGCCCGTTTGGGTTGAGTTCAATGTTTCCCTTCCTTATCTGGAGTATCTCAGCGGTCCCTGAGCTCCATAATGCAGCCATTTTGGATGGCATCGATGATAATTGCCATCTTCCTCTTTGCCTCCATCTGACCACTTTTAAATTTTATTTTGTTTTATTGTCCGCCGTGATCGCTCCATGGCTTCACCACACAGCTCACAGCTTCAACAATGCGATGCCACTGGAAGGCAATAAAACTTTTTCCTGTGCTTCTGCTTCACTCAATCTCAGTTGCCATGGTTACCTGTGGAATCTATATACAAAGTATTCATAAGTGCTTTGCATTTATGGCAGAAAGTGGGTGTGTAGGAAGTGGAACATGATCCATAAACACCTGAGCACTTTTCTAGGACAGGTGTGATTTCTAAAGCAGGAATTGTGTGGAAGCAGAGTTTTATAGGTGAGTGTGTGTGTGAGTAGATTTTATTTGCTGAGCTTAGGTAGAGTTTTAGTACGGATTCTATGCAAAGTTTTATTAATGAGGCCCCTGATGTTAATCACCTGTTCAGCTCTGCAGAAGCCTGTTTAAAGCAGGTGTGTTGGAGCAGGAAAATGTTTAAAACATGCTGGATAGGAGCCCTTCCAGACCTGGGCTGGAGACCCCTGATCTAGATTCAGCTGTTTGTCCATAAATGGTTCTAATTGTGCAGCTGTTGTGAATCCACAACACGACACACTGTTGGGTCTGAGAGTCTGGACCTCCTCCGGTCTCTCTGGTCACATCACTTATTCAGTGGTTTTGTGGGTCCGTTTACAGTTTCACTGCAGATCTAGTTTCTGTAGAGGAAAGTTCTGATCTGATACTAGTTTGAGGTTCTGCAGAAGCAGATGTGCTGTTATCTCACTGACCCGGTTCTGTTTCTGGTTCTGTTTACTCCTCTAAATGAAGAGCTCAGGTGATCAAAGATGGCGCCTCAGGACAAAAGCCTGGGGAATCAGAGCTGTGCCTCTGAAACATTTGTTAAAAAGGTTTTGCTCAGCAGATGGATTATTGATTTGTTATTGATTCACCATCAGCTCCTGTGATTCCACATGACTTTGACACCAAAACCTGTCTGGTGCCGTTTAGTCCTCCTGGTGTCACAGACCGGGGTTCTATATGAAAACTGATCTGTGATCAGTTGGATCTTCTCTTCCTCTTTCATTCGTCTGATTCCTTCAGTCAGTGTTTCTCATCTGCTTCTAGAGTTTAACATTTTACCATCTTGATGGTGAAACTCATGACTTTGGGAAGTGATGTCACCATGGAAACTGCTTTGGGTCACATGGTTCTGTTGATGTCGCCTCCTCAGCACAAACTGGTTCTGCAGATTTCAGCAAAACTCAACTAAATACAAAAAGAGATGGGTCAGAGGAACCAGGAACAAACAGTCAGCAGGTCCAGGTGTGTTTCCATGGTAACAGATCCTCCTGTCTCCATCTCCATGGTAAACGGTAATTGGCTTGTGTTTGTATAGTCCCTTCTAGAGGCCTAGAACCCCCAAAGGTGCTTTACAACACAATCATTCACCCACACATTCACACCCTGGTGATGATGAGCTACATCGTAGCTACAGCTGCCCTGGGGCGCACTGATGGAGGCGAGGCTGCCGTACACAGGCACCACCGGTTCCTCTGACCACCACCAGCAGGCAAGGTGGGTCAAGTGTCTTGCTCAAGGACACAATGGCAACCGGTTCAGATCAGAGGACCACATGTGAAACCAGAACCTCAGACCAAGCTGACATGGGTTCTGGACTGTGACGGGTCTCGTGGGTCTAAATCAAATTTCATAAATAGAAACAGAAAGGTTCTGATTGGTTCTAGATCAGAGTTTATTCTGTTTAACAAGAACCTTCAGCTGCAGATCCAGATTCTGAGTGGGCCACCTGTTTTACCTGAACAGATCCAGAATCAGAACCCCCAGTTAGGTGATGTAGAACCCTAACCCTGTTTCATCAGAACTGACCAGGATGTTTGACTCTTCAGTAACTGATCTTAGAACAGGTAACTCTCACTCTGTCCATTAATTATTCAGGTCCAGAGTCAGCTTTCTGGTGAGCTCGGATATCACCAGAACCCTTAGACCCAAAGATTGTTTGGAACTTTTGGACCAGAACATTTAATCCAGATCATTTAATGGTGGAGGACCTGGGTCTGGGTCAGAACTCTGTGTTCTGGGTGTCTCTTCACTGTTGGCTGGGATTTCAGAGCTCTGGTTGGATAACTGCTGTGGCTTCACGCTGAAACAGGTTTTAAACAAAGCTGCGATGTGATTGGTTGAAGGCGTGGCAGGTGGAGTGAGACAGGGAGGTGAAGGCTGGTGTTTGTTTTACTTGGATTTTTGATCTTTATGTTGTAAATTCTGTTTGTGATTGTTTTAAACGTGTGTGTAATGTGTGTGTGTTTCTGTCCTCAGGTTAGGTCTGATGGGGAAGATGAAGAGGATGATGATGGTCCTGCTGCTCGTCTACATCTCCATCCCTTTCATAATTAAACTCTTCCCCTCCATCCAGGCTAAACTCGTCTTCCTTAACTTTGGTGAGTAGAAGCTGATCTGGGATCCTCTCAGGATTTAGCCTGATCCCACTCAGACCAGAGGGTTACAGGCGGTTTTTAACACGAGGTCATGTGACCCACCTGTGCTGTTGGCTCTAGTGAGGAGGCCATACTTCATCGACCTGAAGCGACCGCTCGATCAGGGACTGAACCACACACACAACTTCTACATGGAACCAGAGATGGGCCAGAAGATTGGAGTCTGGTACTGAACACACATACACACACACACACACACACACACACACACACACACACACTGAACTGATATTAGATAGTAGTCTGCGGGTCTGTTGTTAGACTATGTCTGTCACGTACTTTGAGATTTGTTAGCTTGTAAAAATGATAAATAAAAAGTCTACAAATCAGACGTGTCATATGACGTCACAGCAGCGTAGCTGCTACTGACCACATGACCAGATTTATTGTGGTTTTCTCCATGTTTAACGCTGCTTCTGTCATCCTGGAAGAAGGATGTGAAGCTCGCTAAACTCACAGACATTTTTCTTCTTCTCCATGTCTGGTTCGATGATGTCGATTTGGTGAGACGAGCAGTTGGAGTTCTTTTCACACAAAAGCTAAAATAAATTTTGCCGCCTGTTGAAAATAAGCGCTTCCTTGGAATCAAAATGTGTCATTAAAGAGGACCTAGAATGTAAACCCACATGTTCCTTGTTGTTGTTGAATAAGACAGCTTGGGTGGTCAACAGCAGCATGCCAAAAGGTCAAAGCCGTGTTTGACCTACTTTTGATGTAAAGTAGAAAGTTGAAAAAGGTGAGAGAAAACCTCCTGTTCTGAGAAAACCTTCCATAACACGTCACTAGGGGGAGCCACGCCTCCTCAAGCCTGCATGTCTCCAGTGTCTGAGGCCTTCTGGGGAAACCAACCAATCAGCAAGCAGCTCATTATCATATTCATGTCCTGGCCAAGTGGGAGGGGCAAACAGCTCTTTTCACAGCCAGGCTGGTTTAGGGGGTTTAGAATGGCCTGTACCAGGGCTGCTGGGACAGATGAAAGCCTAAAGAACATTTCTGATGCTTTTAGAGGCTCAGAGCTGTTTTAGATTGTTGATTAACTGAATTCTAGCTCCTCTTTAATATTCACAGACATCGTGTCAAATCCATGGCTCATATTAAACATCCATCCATCCATCCATTGTCTTCCGCTTATCCGGAGTCGGGTCGCGGGGGCAGCAGCCTAAGGAGGGAAGCCCAGACCTCCCTCTCCCCAGCCACTTGGGCCAGCTCCTCCGGGGGAATCCCAAGGCGTTCCCAGGCCAGCCGAGAGACATAATCTCTCCAGCGTGTCCTGGGTCTTCCTTTGGGTCTCCTCCCGGTTGGACGTGCCCGGAAAACCTCACCAGGGAGGCGTCCAGGAGGCATCCTAACCAGATGCCCGAGCCACCTCAACTGGCTCCTCTCGATGTGGAGGAGCAGCGGGTCTACTCTGAGCCCCTCCCGGATGACCGAGCTTCTCACCCTATCTCTAAGGGAGAGCCCAGCCACCCTGCGAAGAAAACTAATTTCGGCCGCTTGTATTCGCGATCTCGTTCTTTCGGTCACTACCCAAAGCTCGTGACCATAGGTGAGGGTAGGAACGTAGATCGACCGGTAAATTGAGAGCTTCGCCTTTCGACTCAGCTCCCTCTTCACCACAACAGACCGGCACAACGCCCGCATCACTGCAGACGCAGCACCAATCCGCCTGTCGATCTCACGCTCCACCCTTCCCTCACTCGTGAACAAGACCCCGAGATACTTCAACTCCTCCACTTGGGGCAGGACCTCGTCCCTGACCTGGAGAAGGCATTCTACCCTTTTCCGACTCAAGACCATGGTCTCGGATTTAGAGGAGCTGATTTTCATCCCAGCTGCTTCACACCCGGCTGCGAACTGCTCCAGCGAAAGCCGGAGATCACGTTCTGATGAAGCCAACAGGACCACATCATCTGCAAAAAGCAGAGACCTGATCCTTAGGTCACCAAATCACCACCTTGGCTGCACCTAGAAATTCTGTCCATAAAAGTTATGAACAGAATCGGTGACAAAGGGCAGCCTTGGCGGAGTCCAACTCTCATCGGAAACAAGCCCGACTTACTGCTGGCAATGCGGACCAAGCTCTGACACTGGTCGTACAGGGACCTAACAGCCCGTATCAAGGGGCCTGGTACCCCATACTCCCAGAGTACCCCCCACAGGGCCCCCACAGGGCCCCCCGAGGGACGTGGTCGAACGCCTTCTCCAAATCCACAAAACACATGTAGATTGGTTGGGCGAACTCCCACGCACCCTCCAGGACCCCCCCAAGGGTATAGAGCTGGTCCAGTGTTCCACGGCCAGGACGAAAACCACATTGCTCCTCCTGAACCCGAGGTTCGACTATCCGACGGACCCTCCTCTCCAGAACCCCTGAATAGACCTTACCAGGGAGGCTCAGGAGTGTGATCCCCCTGTAGTTGGAACACACCCTGCGGTCCCCCTTTTTAAATAGGGGGACCACCACCCCGGTCTGCCAGTCCAGTGGAACTGCCCCCGATGTCCACGCGATATTGCAGAGCCGCGTCAACCAACACAGCCCCACAACATCCAGAGCCTTAAGGAAATCCGAGCGGATCTCATTCATTCATATTAAACAGGATCAGAAAATAAATTTTATCCACTCATAGACTCCCATACATTTTTTTAGCAGTAGGGGACCCATGGAGCAGAAGTAGATGGGCGTGGCTTAGGCTCCCTAGATGTGAATTTATGGTCTGGCCACGACCCACAGACAGATCTCAGTCATGGGGGCGGGATCTACGGTTGTCTTTCACACTGTTTCCACATGCTATTGGACAACGAACAACATGACATACTCACCGCTACTGGTGTCAGTTAACGAGGCAGTCCACCAGACACTGATGAAGACACAAATCCACCCTTCTTCTAAAAAAAGGACTTGAGTACCTCTATCTGCTCTTGACTCAAAGAAAAGCCCAAGTCTAAATAGTCCAGAGTTGATGCTGAAGCTGTTTCAAACGAGCTGCCACCATTTCTGTTTTTTCACTCGGTTGCAGTAGCATCCTGCCCACCAAACCGATGGAACGCTGTGATTGGCATAACACGAAACTACTCAGGCCAATGGGAGACCTGCTGAGGCTAGACCGACCTGCAGTGCAAAATCATTCTGTTGTGTCTACGTCTAGATCTCTAGGCTAGCACACATTCATAACAGGGTAGAATTAAACCCAACACAATAAAAACACAGGAACCTGTCTCCTTGTGCTTCAGGCACACGGTTCCGGCCCACATGTGGAGAGACTCTCAAGGTAAAGAGGGAGACTGGTTCAAATCCACGTTTAGCTCCACCCACCCTGTCATCCTGTATCTCCATGGAAACGCAGGGACCAGAGGAGGAGACCACCGGGTGCAACTGTACAAGGTGGATGCTCCAACCGATTCGGATCATTCAGTAGTTCAGGAACTGACCTGACTCAACTCTGTGGTTGTCTTCCTGCAGGTTCTCAGTTTGTTGGGTTACCATGTGGTGGCGTTCGATTACAGAGGTGAGACCTGGGTCTGAGGACAGCTGGACGCACTCCTGCTGCTGGACCATAACGTGTGTGTGTGTGTGTGTGTGTGTGTGTGTGTGTGTGTGTGTGTGTGTGTGTGTGTGTGTGTGTGTGTGTGTGTGTGTGTGTGTGTGTGTGTGTGTGTGTGTGAGCAGGCTGGGGAGATTCAGATGGATCTCCATCAGAAGGAGCGATGACAGCAGACGCTTTGTTCATTTATGATTGGCTGAAACAGCAGATGGAGAAATCGTTACCGCTTTACATCTGGGGACACTCGCTGGGGACGGGGTAACACACACACACACACACACACCTGTTTAAGGTAATCTGTGTTCTAAATAATCTCTGGATTAAATTAGAATTTTCTTTTTACAGTGTCGGTACAAACCTGGTGAGGCGTCTGTGTGACCGAGGTTAGACACACATGAATGCTCACACACACACACACACACACACACACACACACACACACACACACACACACACACACACACACACACACACACACACAGATGAGCCAGTGGTTCTGAGAATCTCAGATCTCTGAACAAAGTTAAATACTCTCCATCAGAACCCGGTAGAACCTGATCTAGTTCTTCCCTCTACAGGAAATCCTCCCGACGCTCTGGTCCTAGAGTCTCCCTTCACCAACATCAGGGAGGAAGCCAAGAGCCACCCCTTCTCCATGGTAACCAAAAGCTCCACCCCCTACCTCTAGCCCCACCCCTTCTGTTGGGTCATTGGTGTTTGTGTTACAGGTGTACCGGTTCCTTCCTGGGTTTGACTGGTTCTTTCTGGATTCCATCAGCGCCAACAACATCCGCTTCACCAGCGATGAGAAGTAGGTACCGATGAGTCCACTTCCTATTTGGGTCGGAGCCATAGACATCCTCTGGTTCTGATCCAGCTTGTCTTTGAGCTGATCCCCATCAGATTGACCTGGGTTCTGTCTGTGTGACGGCACCACATAAACCCGTTTGTCTGTTTCCAGTGTGAACCACATCTCCTGTCCGGTTCTGATTCTACACGCCGAGGACGACCCTGTGGTTCCGTTCCATCTCGGTAAAAAGGTACGAGTCCAGTTGTTCATGGGTCAGAACACAAGAGCAGAGACTCCAGCTAGGGCTGCACAAGTGATCAAATATTAATCACAATTACGATCTGGGTTTAATAAAAAAAAAAAAAAAAAACAAGCCGATTATTTGCTCCTCCCTCCTGCGCTGCTCTGAGTTACAAATCGAGCGCACCTCACGCACATTGTTGCCAACTTAGCAACTTTGTCGCCATTTCTAACAACTTTTCAGACCCACTTCTTGACTTTTATTTCCTAAAAGCACCTAGCGATCAACTTAGCAACATTTCTGATAAACCTTAGCCACTAACTGTGTCGCCGATGTTTCCTACAGGTTAGCTAAACACTCAGCTGCGCTCTGGACCGTCCTTCCGGACATCACCAAAGGGAATGATGTGCGCATGTGCAGCATGATCACGTTACATAGACTGACCAAACATAAACCTCTCGGTGGATCTCACTCACTAAAAACTGTTGTTCACAAGCTGAATAAATTCAAGCCACATCTGAAGTAGATTATATTTTATCAGGACTAGAGCTGGGGATTGATTCAAATTTCAAGAATCGATTTGATTCCGATTCTCAAGGGTTAGAATCGATTATCACGATCCGATCCAATTCAATCTGTTCCAATTCGATATTGATATGGGTCAGTGCTATTAAAACCATCCATCCATCCATCCATTGTCTTCCGCTTATCCGGAGTCGGGTCGCGGGGGCAGCAGCCTAAGGAGGGAAGCCCAGACCTCCCTCTCCCCAGCCACTTGGGCCAGCTACTCCGGGGGAATCCCAAGGCGTTCCCAGGCCAGCCGAGAGAGATAATCTCTCCAGCGTGTCCTGGGTCTTCCTTTGGGTCTCCTCCCGGTTGGACGTGCCCGGAAAACCTCACCAGGGAGGCGTCCAGGAGGCATCCTAATCAGATGCCCGAGCCACCTCAACTGGCTCCTCTCGATGTGGAGGAGCAGCGGGTCTACTCTGAGCCCCTCCCGGATGACCGAGCTTCTCACCCTATCTCTAAGGGAGAGCCCAGCCACCCTGCGAAGAAAACTAATTTCGGCCGCTTGTATTCGCGATCTCGTTCTTTCGGTCACTACCCAAAGCTCGTGACCATAGGTGAGGGTAGGAACGTAGATCGACCGGTAAATTGAGAGCTTCGCCTTTCGACTCAGCTCCCTCTTCACCACAACAGACCGGCACAACGCCCGCATCACTGCAGACGCAGCACCAATCCGCCTGTCGATCTCACGCTCCACCCTTCCCTCACTCGTGAACAAGACCCCGAGATACTTCAACTCCTCCACTTGGGGCAGGACCTCGTCCCTGACCTGGAGAAGGCATTCTACCCTTTTCCGACTCAAGACCATGGTCTCGGATTTAGAGGAGCTGATTTTCATCCCAGCTGCTTCACACCCGGCTGCGAACTGCTCCAGCGAAAGCCGGAGATCACGTTCTGATGAAGCCAACAGGACCACATCATCTGCAAAAAGCAGAGACCTGATCCTTAGGTCACCAAAACGGATCCCCTCACCACCTTGGCTGCACCTAGAAATTCTGTCCATAAAAGTTATGAACAGAATCGGTGACAAAGGGCAGCCTTGGCGGAGTCCAACTCTCACCGGAAACAAGCCCGACTTACTGCCGGCAATGCGGACCAAGCTCTGACACTGGTTGTACAGGGACCTAACAGCCCGTATCAAGGGGCCTGGTACCCCATACTCCCAGAGTACCCCCCACAGGGCCCCCCGAGGGACGCGGTCGAACGCCTTCTCCAAATCCACAAAACACATGTAGATTGGTTGGGCGAACTCCCACGCACCCTCCAGGACCCCCCCAAGGGTATAGAGCTGGTCCAGTGTTCCACGGCCAGGACGAAAACCACATTGCTCCTCCTGAATCCGAGGTTCGACTATCCGACGGACCCTCCTCTCCAGAACCCCTGAATAGACCTTACCAGGGAGGCTCAGGAGTGTGATCCCCCTGTAGTTGGAACACACCCTGCGGTCCCCCTTTTTAAATAGGGGGACCACCACCCCGGTCTGCCAATCCAGTGGAACTGCCCCCGATGTCCACGCGATATTGCAGAGCCGCGTCAACCAACACAGCCCCACAGCATCCAGAGCCTTAAGGAAATCCGGGCGGATCTCATCCACCCCCGGAGCCTTGCCACCGAGGAGTTTTTTGACCACCTCAGTGACCTCTGCTCCAGAGATTGGAGAGCCCAACCCAAAACCCCCAGACTCTGCTTCCATCCTGGAAGACGTGCCGGTGGGATTGAGGAGGTCTTCGAAGTACTCGGCCCACCGATTCACAACGTCCCGAGTCGAGGTCAGCAGCACACCCTCCCCACTGTAAACAGTGTTGGTAGTGCACTGCTTTCCCCTCCTGAGGCGCCGGATGGTGGACCAGAATCTCCTCGAAGCCGTACGGAAGTCTTGTTCCATGGTCTCACCGAACTCCTCCCACGCCCGGGTTTTTGCCTCCGCGACCACCCGAGCCGCATTCCGCTTGGACTGCCGGTACCCATCAGCTGCCTCCGGAGTCCCACGGGCCAAAAAGACCCGATAGGACTCTTTCTTCAGCTTGACAGCATCCCTAACCGCCGGTGTCCACCAGCGGGTTCGGGGGTTGCTGCCACGACAGGCACCGGCCACCCTGCGGCCACAGCTACGGTCAGCCGCCTCGACAATGGAGTCACGGAACATGGCCCATTCGGACTCAATGTCCCCCGCCTCCCCCGGGACGTGTTCGAAGTTCTGTCGGAGGTGGGAATTGAAGCTCCTTCTGACAGGAGACTCTGCCAGACGTTCCCAGCAGACCCTCACAACACGTTTGGGTCTGCCAGGTCTGACCGGCATCTTCCCCCACCATTGAAGCCAACTCACCACCAGGTAGTGGTCAGTTGACAGCTCCGCCCCTCTCTTCACCCGAGTGTCCAAGACATGCGGCCGCAATTTCAGATGAAACGACAACAAAATCGATCATCGACCTGCGGCCTAAGGTATCCTGGTGCCAAGAGCACATATGGACACCTTTATGCTTGAACATGGTGTTTGTTATGGACAATCCATGACGAGCACAGAAGTCCAATAACAGAACACCACTCGGATTCAGATCAGGGGGGCCGTTCCTCCCAACCACACCTCTCCAGGTCTCACTGTCGTTGCCCACGTGAGCATTGAAGTCCCCCAGCAGAACGAGGGAGTCACTCGAAGGAGCGCTTTCCAGCACCCCCTCCAGGGACTCCAAAAAGGGTGGGTAGTCTGAGCTGCAGTTTGGTGCATAAGCACAAACCACAGTCAGGACCCGTCCCCCCACCCGAAGACGGAGGGAGGCTACCCTCTCGTTCACCGGGGTAAACCCCAACGTACAGGCACCAAGATGGGGGGCAAGAAGTATGCCCACCCCTGCTCGACGCCTCTCAGTGGGAGCAATTAAAACATTTTTTTTAATCTGTCATCTTAACTATATGCCCATAATTTAATGATGCAGCACTGGGTGAGTTACAGTTCACCGGGGTAACATTATTAACCCTTTCAGACGTAAACCTTAAAACGGCCATCTGGACTTTTCCTTCCTATTTTAGCTGTAAAAAGGGAAAACTATGTTAAATCGATTTTTGGACTTATGAATCGATTCAATTTGATTCTTGAAATTTTTATAAGAATCGATTCAGAATCGATTTTTCGATTTTATCAACACAGCACTAATGAGGACTCCAAACTCTCTCACAATGAGCGACAGACACACATTTGACTGTCTTCACGCGTTCTCACGCCACACCTCTAACGCTAATAGTTCAACTAGCTGAGTGACGCTTTCAGGGCTCTACATGGTCAAGCTCCTCCTACTGAACTGTTAAAGCCTTATGCTCCAACCCGAGCCCTCAGGTCCACAAACCAGAACCTCCTAGAAGTTCCAAAGACCAGATAGAAAAGTCGAGGTGATCGCTCTTTCCAGGCTGTTGCACCCCGACTTTGGAATGAACTTCCTTTATCCTTACGTACTGACAGTCTGGACACCTTTAGAAAGCAGCTGAAGACCCTTTTGTTTAAAACTGATTTTACTTCAATCTTTTATGTTTTATCCCTTTTTAACTAGTATTTATAATAATCTTTCATTTGTTTTATCATTTTATGACTTTCTGTTTTTCGATTTTTATTGATTTTATATTCTGTTTTGTTTTTAAGATCATTTTATGATGATCTTTTGTTTTGTTGATCTTTGTGAAGCACTTTGTGATTCTTTTTCTGTGATAAGTGCTGTACAAATAAAATATACTTACTTACTAAAAGCAATAAATAGAAAAACACAGGTAAAAACTACTAAAAACCAAAGAATAAAAATAAAACCAGGGAAAATGTAAAAACCAATATCAGTGATGCTGGGGGAATGCTATCAAGAAAAAAATGGGTTTTCAATCTAGACATAAACTCCTGAAGAAATGGAGCTTGCTTTACAGCTAGAGGGAGCTCATTCCAAATGGTTGGTGCCATTACAGAGAAGGCCCGGTCCCCCTTGATCTCAGCTTAGAGCGTGGGACTTCCAGTAACTCCTGCCCAGCAGAGCGAAGGGCCCAAGAGGGGACACGCCTGTGCAACAATGCAGCCAAAAATGGTGGAGCAGTGCCCTGCAGCACCCTAAACACATAAAGGAGGATCTTGAATCTTGCCCGATGGTACACCGGGAGCAAATGCAGGGAGGCTAGCACTGGAGTAATGTGATCTCTCCTTCTGATCCCAGTCAGAAATCTGGCAGCAGAGTTTTGAACCAGTTGGAGTCGAGCAGTTGCAGTCTGACTCAGTCCAGCATACAATGCATTACAGTAGTCAAGGCGAGACAGGATTAAAGCATGTACCACTGTTTCCAAATGGACTCTTGACAAGAGAATTTAAAAAGCATGCCCAAACAACCATGTTTATTTGCACATCAAATTTAAGGTCTGCATCGATTTTCACCCCTAAATTAGTGACCACACGTTTCTCATACGGTGCCAAGGAAGCAAGATCAACCTTGGCACCTGCTCCAGCTCTTTCACCAGGGCTGCATACGATGACCTCAGTTTTGGATTCATTTAAAAAGAGGAAGTTAGAGGCCATCCATGCCTTAACGTCCCTCAAACAGTTCAACAATGCAGACACAGAGCCTCCTGCCCCTGAGAGAGGGGCAATTAAATCTGACAATCATCTGCGTAGAAATGGAACTTAACACCATGTTGCTGCAGGAGGCTTCCTAGGGGCAAGAGGTAGAGTGAAAACAGTAGGGGGCCAAGGACTGAGCCCTGAGGCACCCCCTACCTGAGTCTTTCCCAAGCTGATGAAGCTTCCCCCATCCACACACAGAAACCCCTATCTTCAAGATAGGATCTCAGCCATTGGAGAGCCACCCCTATAATCCAGTTCTGCAGACGATCCAGCAGAATGTCATGGTCCACCGTATCAAATGCAGCAAAGTCAAAATAGTTCATCATATTTTCCTGAGCAGAGTGACTGTTTAAGCCTTGTGGTAGATTATGGTTTGTGCTTTGCAGAAAACCACATGGATGGTTCTTTTTCAGATTATTCCAACTGATTATTGTAGCAATAAAAATAAGTAAAGGTCAGATGTCACTCCAATACAATACCACTGTTAAATAGACACAAATCTGCAGCACGCGAGGACATTGTCCTGTGTGGTTCAAAAATGTCGTGCGTGAGACACTCTCACGTCTGCCTGTTTGGCAGGTGTAGCTAAAAGAGTTTTGCAAACACTGTTGTACACACGCGCGCACACACACACACACACACACACACACACACACACACACACACACCAGCTCCGGTGGCCTAGTGGTAGAGTGTCCGCCCCGGGACTTTGAAAAAATGGGTCCCAATGCCTCCTCGCTTGACACTCAGCACTAAGGGGTTGGATTGGGGGGTTAAACCACCAAATAGTTCCCGAGCGCGGCCACAGCTGCAGCTCACCGCTCCCCACCATGGGGATGGGTCAAATGCGGAGATGTAATTTCACCAGTGTGTGATGATGACTTGGGACTTTAACTTTTAACACACACATCATACTGTAGGAGTTTAGCATGTCTCTGTCCTCCTGCAGCTGTATCAACTGGCGTCTCAGTCCAAGAGTCTCAGCGGACACAAAGTCCAGTTTGTCTCCTTCCCGTCGTCCCTCGCCTACAAACACAAGTTCATCTACAGGAGCCCGGAGCTGCCAAACATCCTCAGGTACCCACTGACCCAGCACAGGTTCTGATTGTGATGACATCATCATAGAATTCCGTTTGTTCTTCCAGGGATTTCCTCGGAGCAGCTCATCCTGTCACTGGGTGACCAGAAACCTTTTAATTCCTCGTTTAAACAAACGACTTTTCTCATAGAACATTCCTCAGCTGGCCTGTCAGCCACCTGATGGTTACCACGGTAACAGGATCACTCCAACCTGCAGGACGAACAGATGGAACGAAAACGGATTTTAGTTTTTTTGGCTGCTGAGCCGCCGACTCTTCATCATTTTCACAACTTCTGTTTAATGCAATCAGGTGACTCACCTGTCTGCAGGTAGTTTGTATAAATTATGAATTATAAATTAAATATTTGTTTTATGAAGCTGTCGTGTTTTAATTGATTTATCAGTCAACAGTTGCTCATGAAACCACCACAGAAGAAGAGTTTTGGTCACATGATTCAGGATTTAAAGGTAGGATAGATGTTAGAGAGACAATCCACCACATACCTGCAGGGTGTAAGATGCTGGCAGGGAAAGCAGACATGGAACACCACAGCCAAGTGGCTGGCATAGTGTACAGGAACATCTGTGCAGAGTATGGACTGGAAGCCCAAAGGTCAAAGTGGGAAACACCCCTAAGGTGGTAGAGAACGAGAGAGCCAAGATCCTGTGGGACTTTCAGATCCAGACCGACAAAATAGTGATGGTGAACCAACCGGACATTGTGGTGGTGGACAAACAACAGAGGACAGCCGTTGTGGTTGACGTAGCAACACCAAGTGATGCAACATCAGGAAAAAGGAACAGGAGAAACTAGAGAAGTACCAGGGCCTCAAAGAACAACTTGAGAAAGCCTGGAGAGTGAAGACATCGGTGGTGCCCGTGATCATCGGGGCACTCGGGGCAGTGACCCCCAAACTGGAGGAGTGACTAAAGCAGATCCCAGGAACAACATCAGACATCTCAGTCCAGAAAAGAGCAGTTCTAGGAACAGCTAAGATACTGAAGAACCCTCAAGGTCCCAGGCCTCTGGTACAGGACCTGAGCTTGGAAGGATGAGACCACCCACAGAGGGTGAGATGGGAATTTTTTATATATATATATATATATATATACAGACACACACATACAGTACATACACTGAACAAAACTATAAACGCAACACTTTTGTTTTTGCTCCCATTTTTCATGGGCAGAACTCAAACATCTGAAACTTTGTCCACGTGCACAAAACACCCATGCAGGGGCGGGGTTAGGGGGTGGCTACTTGGGCTCAAGCCCCGGATGTTTTCTGAAAAGCCCCGAAGTAAAAAAATCACTTAGAAATTGCATGCAGTACCAAAGTCCACCAGAGGGGGCGCAGCTGCGTAGTGACAGGTGTTTTAACCCTCTGCTCATTAGTAAACTAACTTTTCTGGGACAGTTTTTTGTTAATTTTTTTTTTCAGCCACACTTCAAAAGCTATGTTTTATTTCAAGGCTAAGCAACAGTTACTTTTCCCAAGTGATCACCACTCTGAATGCACACATGCACCAAAAACTTTAACCTACTTGTAAGTATTGTACTTTCAGATGCCAGCAGTGTTTATGGTGCTTTTATTTATGCTATGTTTTCTCCTTTTTCTTTACTCATGTAAATGTTAGGACCAGGGCCTTTGCAATTTCATTGTGCCAGCAGCAGTCTCTGTTGTTGAACAATGACAGTAGAGCTTTCTCGTTTTTTTGCCTAATTATGATTTACTTATTTTTGAGTTTCTAATTATTTCAGTGACTTCTGTGAATTTTGTCTTCTGTTTAATTGAACGATATGAATAAATGTGAGGATTACTGTATAAACATGGCACACATCTTAATGTAATGTCCCAGAGAGGGTTTGTTTTCACAGTACTGTATAGAAGCTAACAATAAATGTATTATAACATACCAGTTTATAAGTGTAATATAGTGCTTTTTGTCTGCTTTAACATGGTTAAAATGTGAAAGTCGAAATGTTTCATTAGAGAGTGAGTAACACCTAAATCAACTTGTTTTTGCTGATAACCTGTATAGATGAGTGTCTAATAGTGCTGTAGACATGTGTAATCATTATTTTGGCAGTTTAGTGCAACTTACTTAAAATTTAATATTACAGGCAAAAACCATAATTATATCTCCACCTTCAGGTTAAAACTCTGCTTCACACTGATTTAGAATCAGCCACAGCTGATTGCTAGAGCTGCAGTGCAGGGTGACGTTGTCTGTACCGTGCTAGCCTATGTGGCTGCGCTGCACTGGACTCCAGCTGAGTCGGCCGCACCTCCACCTGGCTCAACCACTCACCTGCCGATATGACACGTTAGAGCTCGGAGCCGCTCGCCTCCTTTTTTCTGGTGATCGCTATGGACAGGAAATCCTCCAGCCTGCTGGTACTTCTGAGTCTGCTTGTTCTCCTGAGCGGTAGGTTTGCTTGTTTGTGCGCTCCTGTACACGCGTGAGTGCGCGCGCTTGTAAATGACCCGTTTTTCCGACTGGGAAGCTCCGAGGGCCCACGTGGAGTGGTTGAGGGTGGTACTGTCAATCACTGCCTCAGTGCCACTCTCTCGGTCCTCCAGGTGACGCCTCTTTTCCAGGTATTTCTCTAACAGGAAGTCTGCTTGGAATAAGTCTCCGCCCATGGTGTTACTCACCCTTTAAAAAAAGATGATCACTCATCTGGGCTAAGCCCCGGATCTTTTTCAATCCTAAATCCGCCCCTGCACCCATGACTCACATATTGTTGTGAAATCTGTCTACATGTGTGTTAGTGAGCACTTTTCCTTTACCAAGATCATCCATCCCACCTCACAGGTGTGGCATATCAAGGGGCTGATTAGACAGCATGAATAATGTCCAGGTGTGCCTTAGACTGCCCACAATAAAAAGCCACCCTGAAATGTGCACGGTTTTGCTTTATGGGGGGGCAGACAACCAATCAGTATCTGGTGTGGCCATTTGCCTCACGCAGGGCAACACGTCTGTCACATAGAGTTGATCAGGATGTTGATTGTGGAATATTGGTCCACTCCTCTGCAATAGACAGATTTCACAACAATATGTGAGAGTCATGGATGTTTTGTGCAGATGTTTGCGTTCAGCCCATGAAAAATGGGAGCAAAAACAAAAGTGTTGCGTTTATATTTTTGTTCAGTGTATATACATACCGTAGATATCTATATACATAGATATAGCCAAATGCAAGCAAATTGCTCCATTTGGCATGTGGCGAGTGTTGATTTCGGACCCTGTATATCACTGATCTACTGACTGTCCACAACTCGGGATGCTCTCTCAGATCTTCAGGCCAACAGCTACTGGTAGTGCCCTGAACTAGGTTTAAAACTAGAGGTGATCAGGCCTTTCAGGCACCGACCCTGCACTCCTTCACCACCGTCGAATCTTTTAAAAAGCAGCTGAAAACACATCTTTTTACTCAGGGTTTTTATTGATTTGGTTTATTTTAATTTTGTGTACCTTTGTTTTTCTACTTCTACGCTTTATAGGTTTGTGTTTATGTTGATTTTATGGTAGCCACTCTCTATGGCATCGTTATGATTGTTTTATCACTTTGTTGTTGAGAAGCAGTTTGTGATTCTTTCTTCAAAGAGTGCAATACAAATAAACGTTACTTACTTACTTCTAGTGGCACTGGGACTCCTGATCCATCTCGTCGTCGCCCACCTCCATAGCTCCCACAATCCCCCCCCCCCACTCTCTCCGAATGACGCGGAAGCAAAGGACCATGGTCTATGTAGTTTACTTTGCTTTGCTTCGGTGGAGCAGACTGAAAAGTGTTATTTTTACCTCAAGACATACTGTACGATAACGTGACAAGACCACGACGATATTGTGGTCATTTTACTACAACGATATTGCGATTTTGCCAATATTGTTACAGCCCTACCTGCTACTCATCACACCTCAGTTGCTCTCAGAAAAGTATCTGAGTGATCACACTGCTTTGGTTTTTATAGAACTTATGAATATGTCAACAAGTCTAAAAACCAGCTGTGTTGATTCACTTCTAAATCATTTCAACTGCAAAACTCTTGAAGTCCTTGACACCATCGCACCCGAAAAAGGTCAAAGTTACCTCTGGCAAAAAAAAAGCTCCATGGAGGTTCACTAAATCAGTTACAAATCAGAAAAGAGGATTCTGGAAAGAAGAACGTAAATGTTAATCAAATCCCCTGAATTAAATAAGGCGAGACAAGCCTTTTTCTCTAACATTATTAGTGATAATATTAACAATTCCTGTGTTCTGTTTGCTACTATCGAGAGGTTAGCCCCTGATTTGATGCCAAGAAAGCGCTAATTTTCCACAGGCGGCAAAAGTTATTTTAGGTTTTGTGTGAAAAGACGTAATGGACTACAACTGTTTGTCTCACCAAATTGATGTCATCAAACCAGACACGGAGAAGAAAAATGGCTGTGAGTTTAGCGAGCTTCACATCCTTTAAACGTGGAGAAAGCCACTATAAATCTGGTCATGTGGTAAGTAGCAGCTACGCTGGGAGAGGAGAGATTCTGTTGTGACGTCAAATATGTGATTTGTAGTGATTTTAATGACCAATTTTTACAAGCTAACAAATCTCAAACTTTTCATTTAAATTGAAGGCAAGGCAGCTTTTTTTGTGTAGCACATTTCATACACGGAAGCAATTCAATGTGCTTTCCCGGAGCAAGAACATCAAGAAAATAAAACATTAATATTAACGTCACAACATAAATCAGCAGATTTTAAAATCAAATTTAAATGCACAAATAAAATTAGCCGTCAATCACTGCCTCAGTGCCGCTCGCTCACTCCTCCAGGTGACGCCTTTTTTCCAGGTATTTTTCTAGCAGGAAGTCTGCTTGAAATACGTCTCCTACATGCATACACACGTGATCGTTTACAAACTTCATCCAGACATAGAGTTAGTGTGTTATTGGGATTTTATTAATGAGATTTTTTCAAATAAAATCTTGCTAGCCTCTCAACCTCAGCAAAGACAAAATTGTGGGGACCCCCTTGGGGGCCTGACCCCCAATTTGGGAACCCCTGCTGTAGTTTACTGGTAACCAGTGTAAGGATCTAAGAACAGGAGTGATGTGCTCGGTTCTCTTGGTTCTTGTTAAGACTCAGGGGTGGGGAACCCTGGTCCTGGAGAGCTGCTCTCCAGCATGTTTTAGAGGTTTCCCTGCTTCAACGCAATTGATTCACCTGTTCAGCAGCTCGTCAGGCTCAGTAGAATCGCCTGCTGTTTAAAATCAGGTGTGTTGAAGCAGGGAAACCTCTAAAACATGCTGGATAACGGCTCTCCAGGACCACGGTTCCCTAGCAGCAGCATTCTGAATAAGCTGCAGTTGCTTCACAGCTTTATTGGGAAGACCAGATAGAAGACCGTTGCAGTAGTCCAGCCTGCTGGAGATGAACGCATGAATGAGTTTCTCTAGGTCTGGTCTGGACATGAGACCTCTGAGTCTTGCTATTTGATGAAGATGATAAAACGCTGATCTAGTTATAGCCTTAATGTGACCCGTGAAGCTCAGGTCTGAATCAATTATGACACCAAGATTTAACCTGAGTCTTTGTTTTTATTCCTCTGGTCAAGCTGAACAATAACCTCCATCCTATCCTTCTGATTTCCAAACACATTAACTTCAGTCTGGTCTTTGTTTAACTGGATGGAAATGAATTGAAGGTCTTTCCTATGTCCTCCAGTGTTTTAGCACTAATCACACTGAAAACTGGCATTCTAGCCAGATTGGTGCCGTGTGGCTAGCAGTGGTCTGGTTGTGTTGGTTGACATAAATGGCTAATCTGATGTTTATGATTTTCACATTGAAAAAGTTAAACTCATTACACTAAAATGTCTTTAAAATTCACGGTCGTCATGTGTTAGACCCATGGCACATGTCAAAGGCATCAGAAAATAACATCTTCTCATAAACTCCCATTCTTTTTTGGGCAGTTGGGGTCCGGAAGTAGATGGGCGTGACTTAGGCGATTGATTTTCGTTGAGTAGTGATTTGCTAAATGCGTCATGACGTCACGCTGAAAGCGTCAACGCTTGATAAAGCGCCGCACGGTGGTATGAGAGAAGTTCTTGTGGGTTCTTCAGAAGTTTCAGGTGCCTTCTGAGTCCAGGTGAGTTGGGTCAAGCTGTACCGCTTCAGGTGAACAGTTTAAGGGCTGTGTTCTGTTAGCCGGTGCTGCTCTTAGGTGGTTCTGACGTTTGAATCTGGCGTATTTTCAGCGTCTGTTCGGCGAGACGTGGTCCAGGTGTTTGGTTCCAGAACAGCAGCAGGAATCCAGGACCAGCAGGTACTCACTCGTTTTTATCCGGTTCTCCTTCGGAACACAAATCTGAACTCGTGTTCTATCGGTGATGTTGGTTTGAAGTTTCGGAGGACAGACCGGACCGGTGGCGCGACCCGCCGTGGGAGCGCGCACTCAGCCTGGCCCGTTAACGATCCATCTCCATGTCACTGTCGGTTAACGGTTCTGCTTTGTTTAGGAGGGACAAACTTTCACCACGTTTTAATAACAGTGATTTTTTTTCACCTTCCCAAAAACATCCAGGGTGTGATGAAGGTGTTATGGGTGAACTGGTGGTGCTGGGATGGGCCTGTTGACATGATTAGAAAACAACAGTTTTTAAGAGTAAATCCATCTAAATAAAATCCTTTAATGACACCAAGATTGTGAACATCAACCAGGCACAGCTATTGAAGTAAAAACAACTTTACACCAGCTCTCTAACCCTGGGCCGCATATTCCATATCCATCCATGTTTTAGTTGTTTCCCTGCTCCAGCACAAAAACCAGGCTTTTTGCTGCTTGAAGCAACAAAACAAAAACGGACCAAGAAAAACTGCTGATCGTTTTAAAATTAGTCAGAAAATTAAGTTGCCATGTATGCCCTAAAGGTCATTTACACACACACACACACTTACAAACATATATACACATGGATGACATAAAGCTGTACGGCAAGGGCGAGCGAGACAACGGCTGTGTCCAAATCCAGCTCATGAGGTCAGATTTTAAGACTAGTGACGTCACAGCGCCGTGACAAAGACTGTCTAAATTCAAAGAATGCTCAGAATGCAGTCTTGAAATCTGTTCTTCTTCTCCCCAAATTTTGAGAACAGGTGCAGTGTAGGCTGTGTCCAAATCCAGGGATTGCATGCTTCTGAGTACCCGTCCTCATTGGTCTCAGGAGAACGTGTTCTTCCGTGACCACTTAGACCGGATGTTAACAGCTGTGAATGTGGACGTTCTAGCCTTAAATAAAAGTCCCGCCCCTACTCCTGTCACCTAGCAACTGCTTAAAGAAAATCTATTACAAAATATGGATCCACGATGCTGGATTATTCACGGTTAATTGTATAATTTATTTTTTGATTTATGATTTACCAATGTTATGAACTGTAATGACGAACAAGAATACAAACACACATTACAGGCCTAATGAGAATGGGAAACGCCTAAAAACACAACCACTTCAGGCTTTTACTTTTTGTACAGTCACATTTGAATAAACTAGTCGTCCTGCTGCTCTACTGCGGTGTGTCCCGTTTCTACAGAAATCAATCCCGCAGTGCATCACGGGATTTATGGAGGTGAGGAGACCACGGAGACTACACCGCATCCGTTCTCAAAATCGGGGAAAAGAAGAACGCATTTCAAGACCGCATTCTGAGCATTCTTGGAATTTGGACGGTCTTCGACGCGGCGCTGTGACGTCACTGGTCTTAAAATCCGAACTCATGAGCACGCAACCCCTGGATTTGGACACAGCCTGTAGTCTCCTGTGGTCTCCTCACCTCTATAAATCCCATGATGCACTGCGGGATTGATTTCTGTACCGGCAACAATGGCAGAAGAAACGGGAGACGCAGCAGTACAACTTAACTTAAATTAACCATCAATAATCTGGCATAGTGGATTCATATTTTGTAATGGATTTCCTTTAAACAGTTGCTAGGTGACAGGAGGACATCCCCCGAAGAAGGGGTGGCACTATTATTTAAGGCTAGAATGTTCACATTCACAACATCCGGTCTAACCGGTCACGGAAGAACGCGTTCTGCTGAGACCAATGAGGACGGGTACTTATGAGCATTCAAGCCCTGGATTTGGACACAGCCATCGACTCACTGATCCACACCACCATCTTGCTGTGTGGTTGATAGTTCGGCCCGTGGGAGGCTAAACGTTTTATTGGAATTTCTTCCGTAAAATATGAAAAATATGATTGCGGGTGACCTGGCTGTCTGAAGAAAGCCTGGATTCCTGCAGCGGTTTCTTTGACAATCACCCACAGGTGATGTGAATCACTGACTCTGCTCGCCAGCCGGTACCGACTCCTGTTTTCAGCACAACCATGGCTTTACCGAAGTCACGGCTTCCTGTTCTGCAGAAGAGATCGGCCTTCCTTGAAACAAAATAATCGTAGACCTCCAGACGTTTGAAAACCTTTAATTCATCACGAGTGAAGGGTCCAGGGCTTTCTGTTAAAGAGGAATAAAAGGCTCCCCAGCAGAGTTGTGGAGAAAACACAGGTGAATTGGACCAACGTTTTCCATCATCCCAGAGCTCAGACGGGCTTTAAATAACTTTATTTTTGTCATCATTACATATTTTAAGCTTCTCTCTAACCCTCCTCCTGTCCGTAAAGCGTTTATATTTTGGGGATTTCGCCCATAAACTCGCGTGAAAGTGTACGTCGCGTATTGATAGCAGGCCATACTGTTTGAGTTGTTGCCACTGGCGCATGCGCACCATGATGAAAAAATATGTCAACAAAGATCCTCCTATAGAGCACCTTTGGGATGTGCTGGAACGGGAGATTCGCATGTATGTATATTTTATATACACTGCTAAAAAAAAAAAAAAAAGGAACACAAACTAAGACATCCTAGATCTGAGTGAATGAAATATTCTAATTAAATACTTTGTTCTTTACATAGTTGAATGTGCTGACAACAAAATCACACAAAAATGATCAACGGAAATCAGATTCATCAACCCATGGAGGTCTGGATTTGGAGTCGCACTCAAAACTAAAGTGTAAAAACACACTACAGGCTGATCCAGCTTTGATGTAATGTCCTTAAAACAAGTCAGAATGAGGCTCAGTAGTGGGTGTGGCCAGATGTGCTCAATAGGATTCAGGTCTGGGGAACGGGCGGGCCAGTCCATAGCATCAATGCCTTCATCTTGCAGGAACTGCTGACACACTCTAGCCACATGAGGTCTAGCATTGGCTTGCATTAGGAGGAACCCAGGGCCAACCCACCAGCATATGGTCTCACAAGGGTCTGAGGATCTCATCTCGGTACCTAATGGCAGTCAGGCTACCTCTGGTGAGCACATGGAGGGCTGTGCGGCCCCCCCACACCATTACTGACCCACTGCCAAACTGGTCATGCTGGAGGATGTTGCAGGCAGCAGAACATTCTCCACGGTGTCTCCAGCCTCTGTCACATCTGCCATGTGCTCAGTGTGAACCTGCTTTCATCTGTGAAGAGCACAGGGCCCCAGTGGTGAATTTGCTAATCTTGGTGTTCTCTGGCAAATGCCAAACGTCCTGCACGGTGTTGGGCTGTAAGCACAACCCCCACCTGTGGACGTCGGGCCCTCCTACCACCCTCATGGAGTCTGTTTCTGACCGTGTGAGCAGACACATGCACATTTGTGGCCCGCTGGAGGTCTTCAGCCCGATTAGAAGAAGTTCACTTTCAGCCAGACTAACGCGTTTACATGCATTCAAAAAAAACGACGTGAGTCTTTTTAGGGCAAAAGTTCGGTTTTCTGATGCGCATGTAAACGCACTGAGTGTGTTGTTTAAGTGTTCCCTTTATTTTTTTGAGCAGTGCAATTGCAGTGGAGGAAATAATTATTTGACCCCTCGCTGATTTTGTAAGTTTGTCCAGTGACAAAGAAATGAAAAGTCTCAGAACAGGATCATTTTAACGGTAGGTTTATTTTAACAGTGACAGATAGCACATCAAATGGAAAATTCAAAAAGTAACTTTAAATAAAAGATAGAAACTGATTTGTTTCATTGAGTGAAATAAGTATTTGAACCCCTAACCAACCATTAAAGCAACATTCTGCAACTTTTGCACCTTAAAATAATGTTTATTGTAAAGTTTTGTTTGATTTTAAAAATTGATTTTACGATGGTGACATTACACAGCAAGCCTTGAGAGGGCGACAGAGCGCACATATCCGCAAAGTTCAGGAATGTTGCTTTAAGAGTTCTGGCTCCCACAGAGTGGTTAGACACTCCTACTCAATCAGTGACCCTCATGAAAGACACCTGTCTGAACTAGTCACCTGTATAAAAGACACCTGTCTGAACTAGTCACCTGTATAAAGGACACCTGTCTGAACTAGTCACCTGTATAAAAGACACCTGTCTGAACTAGTCACCTGTATAAAGGACACCTGTCTGAACTAGTCACCTGTATAAAGGACACCTGTCTGAACTAGTCACCTGTATAAAAGACACCTGTCTGAACTAGTCACCTGTATAAAAGACACCTGTCTGAACTAGTCACCTGTCTAAAGGACACCTGTCTGAACTAGTCACCTGTCTAAAGGACACCTGTCTGAACTAGTCACCTGTCTAAAAGACACCTGTCTGAACTAGTCACCTGTATAAAAGACACCTGTCTGAACTAGTCACCTGTATAAAAGACACCTGTCTGAACTAGTCACCTGTATAAAAGACACCTGTCTTAACCAGTCACCTGTATAAAAGACACCTGTCTTAACCAGTCACCTGTATAAAAGACACCTGTCCACAGAATCAATCAATCAAGCAGACTCCAAACTCTCCAACATGGGAAAGAGCTGTCCAAGGATGTCAGAGACAAGATTGTAGACCTGCACAAGGCTGGAATGGGCTACAAAACCATTAGCAAGACTCTGGAAGGTGACAACTGTTGGTGCAATTGTTCAGAAATGGAAGCAGCACAAAATGACCATCAATCGATCTCGGTCTGGGGCTCCTCACAAGATCTCACCTCGTGGGGAGTCAATGATTGTGAGAAAGGTGAGAAATCATCCTAGAACTACACGGGAGGAGTTAGTTAATGACCTCAAAGTAGCTGGGACCACAGTCACCAAGAAAACCATTGGAAACACATTACACCACAATGGATTAAAATCCTGCAGGGCACAGGACAACTTCATCACATTAATGGGAAAATGGGTGGGGCCATGTATCAACAAATCCTGAGAGACAACCTCCTTCCCTCTGCCAGGAAACTGAAAATGGGTCGTGGATGGGTGTTCCAGCACAACAATGACCCAAAACATACAGCAAAGGCAACATAGGAGCGGCTCAAGAAGAAGCACACGAAGGTCATGGAGTGGCCTAGTCAGTCTCCGGACCTTAATCCAATAGAAAACCTATGGAGGGAGCTGAAGCTCAAAGCTGCACAGAGACAGCCTCCAAACCTGAGTGATTTAGAGATGATCTGCAAAGAGGAGTGGACCAACATTCCTCCTAAAACCTGGTCATCAATTACAAGAGACGTTGACCTCTGTGCTTGCAAACAAGGCTTTTGCCACCAAGTATGAAGTCTTTTTTGTTAGAGGGTTCAAATACTTATTTCACTCAATGAAATGCAAATCAGTTTCTATCTTTTATTTAAAATCATTTTTTGAATTTTCCTTTTGATGTTAAAATAAACCTACCATTAAAATGATCCTGTTCTGAGACTTTTCATTTCTTTGTCATTGGACAAACTTACAAACTCAGTGAGAGCTCAAATAATTACTTCCCCCACTATATGTATATTATATATGTGTGTGTGTGTGTGTGTGTGTGTGTGTGTGTGTGTGTGTGTGTTTACAGAAGTTTTAGAAGTTTGAGACATCTGTCAGTTTCAGGAAGTGATGTCATCATCTGCATCTGACTAAATCTGAATTGGGACAAAATTTCTCTGAATCTAAACTGTGATTTTATGGAAACTGTAACGTTTATCTAGAATTGACCTCTGTTTGAAATCTGCAGTCGGAATGTCGACCACATCCCAGAAGCATCGGGACTTTGTGTCCGAGCCGATGGGGGACAAACCGGTGATGGCTCTGTCGGGAATTGGAGAGACTCTTGGGAAGAAGCTGGAGGAGCAGGGCTTCGATAAGGTTATTAAAAACCCAAAACATGTCTGATTCTGTTTGGTGCTGCCCAGTTCCTCCCATCAGGGAGCCTGCAGGCCTGTTACTGGGAGGGACTGGACAAAACGCCAGGAAATAATTTATAGTATTTAATGTTATTTGAATATTTTATTTTCATGTTTTTAGGAATTAAAAAAATCAACTTTATGCTTGGATTTTTTGGCTGTTTGATCTTTTTGAAGCACTGAAGTCTGAGACTTTTTAAAAATAAACAGTTGATTACTTGAATAATTTAAACAAACAGGAAGTTATAAATATAAGCGACAACAACAATAATTTATCTAAAACCAGCCCCACTCCCTGCAGGTGAATGGCTAGCACTCGCCTTCTGTTCCTGTTATTTTGGGGAGGTTCCATCCGTTTCCACGGTAACCTCCCTGTTATGTGTGTTTTCAGGCCTATGTGGTTCTGGGCCAGTTCCTGCTGCTGAAGAAGGACACAGAGATGTTCACTGATTGGTTGAAAGACGCCAGCGGGGCAAACTCGCGCCAGGCCAGATCCTGCGCTCAGTGTCTCAGAGAGTGGTGCGACGCCTTCCTCTGAGGCTCCACCTCCTCTGCTGAAGCCCCGCCCCTGATGACAAGTGATTACAGAACAGCACCTGGTTCTGGTTCTGATGCTGCCTGCAGGTCTGTTGTGAGGTCACAACTTCCTGTTTTCTAAATGTTCATAAGAATTAAAACTTTATATCTCTCATATTTGTTTAATGTTATTTCTGTTGAGTTGAAGGGTTTAGTGCCTTGCTCCAGGGCAGGATTTGTACATGTTTGGGCCGTGCTGATTTTATGAGTTAGGGGTAGAACATTCTTGTTCATTAATGTTCCTTCACATTTGATTTATCGTGTAGGTAAATGACTGAAACGTCCTGTGACAGATACATTTTGTGGTTTCAAGGCCTAAATACTTCAACGTGATTGAGAACATTAAAGAGGAGAACAGTACATGAAGAGTTTGCAAAAACGTTTGAGCCAGGCCTGCCAAACTGGCAACGTGGGAGTGTCTCAGGCAGTTCATTTTAAACCACGTAGGACAAGGTCCTCGCATACTGCAGATTTATATCTATGGGTTTTGTATTGACCTCTGATATTTACATATTTTATTGCTACAATAATCTTTTGAAGTAACTTTTAAAAAAGAATAATGTGATTTTTGCAAAATGCAAAACATGATCTACCATGAGGTCCCTCTGCTCAGAAAAATATAATGAACCAAGAGAATATTATTAAAGTGGAGCTAGAATGCATCTAAAACAGCTTTGAGCCTCTAAAAAGCATCAGAAATGTTCTTTAGGCTTTCATCTGTCCCAGGAGTCCTGATACAGGCCATTCTAAACCCCCTAAACCAGCCTTGCTGGGAAAAGAGCTGTTTGCCCCTCCCACTCAGCCAGGACATGAATATGATAATGAGCTGCTTGCTGATTGGTTGGTTTCCCCAGAAGGCCTCAGACACTGGAGACATGCAGATTTGAGGAGGCGTGGCTCCCCCTTATGACGTGTTAAGGAAGACTTCTCAGATCAGATGTTTTTCTCTCGCCTTTTTCAACTTTCTAATTTACATAAAAAGTAGGTCAAACACGGCTTTGACTTTTTGGCATGCTACTGTTGACCACCCAAGCTGTCTTATTCAACAACAACAAGAAAAATGTTGGTTTATATTCTAGGTCCTCTTTAATTATTAAGAAACATCAGAAAATATTTCAATATTGTAACGATTCATAAGAGGTTATTGTCAGAGTGCTGTTGCCCTGTTACTGTTGCTTATAGACAGAGCTTAATTTGAGCCGGATCTTGCCGGAACAAGATCCGGGAACTCTTTATTTTGAAGGGACGCGTTCCGGTAATTGTCTGCTAGGATCCGTTAACTCGCGCTGCTACCTCATGATTACAGTGGGTAAACGAGGACGCTGTGTTGGTCAGGGACTTACGGGTGAGTGGTTTATTTGTCCAATCTCATACCTAAACTTTTCGCTTTTCAGCAAAATCGCCGTTTTTAAGCCAAATAAGCCGTTCTGGTTTCAGCAGTCAACAAGGGAAAGAGGGGATTCATCTTGTTCACAAACGATCTTTGTTTTAGCGTGTCGTCATTTGACCAATCACAATCGCGGAAACAGACGCTTTGACAGCGCAGCAGCCGGACCGCACAGCGCGCTCACGAGCAGCGGCTTTGAGCTTAAAGTTTGTCAAATCTAACAAAATCACCACTAAATAACACGTTTTCTGTCGAGGACTGTAGCAGATTTACCTCCTTTCAGCCTTTAGAGATTTTCCCCCGAGGCTCGTCGTGTTTTTTTTCAAGTCAAGTTCGGAGTTGAACATAACCACCGCCAGTATTTAACTCCGTTAAAACCAGTAGCTGTATAAATGAAAGGTTAAAACCTAATATTAACAACATAAATACTTTTTTCTGGTGAGAAATGGCCACCAGCATGCTGCAGCCTCACTCATGTTAAAGTCATCCTAATATATTGATCTGGGCAGCGGAAGATTTAAGGAAGCTGGAGTACAAACACGTGATGAGATCATTTCATTATGTTGTAACATTTCTGCTGCACTAAAGCAGAGTTGTAACATTTTGACCTTAGCAGTGGTTTATTAAAGTATTCAAGCAAACAGCTGAGATAAAGCTGCATCTCCCTGCAGCTCCAGCTCGTCCTAAACGTTTAATCAGAACCAACTCATCACAGCAGCATGAACACAACAATAACCTCCTAAGAACTCTGGAATATTTTCAGATGTTTTTATGTTTGGTGTTCTGTGAGTTAGTCTCACAGTAATTCTTAATTATATGATGATCCCTAATCATTTCCTGATCATTTTTGTCAGGCATATTTTTTCTTTTGTTCTGAGCAGAGGGACTGTCTAAACCTCATGGTAGAAAATGGTTTTCAAAAAAATCACATTGATGATTTTTTGTATTCCAACACATTATTGTAGCAATAAAAGGTATGTAAACGTCAGAGGTCCCTACAAACACACTGATGCAACTCTGCAGCATGCAAGGACCTTGTGAGAAATTTGTGTAAACTTTGAGAATGTGGGCACAATTATAAGTTATTCGTCAAAAACCCAACATGAGCGCCCCCGCCCCCCCCCCCCCTCCCCGCGCGATCCGGCATCAGTTTTGTCCTTAGTGAACTCTGGTCTGACATCACTACTTTTGTTCCGGTAACGTTTGATTTACAAATTAAGCACTGCTTATAGAGCAAGTTACCCCCAATCAACTTTTATTCTGATAAACTATAAATGAGTGTCTAATAGGGCTGTAGACATGTTTAGTCTTTATGTTGGCATTTTAGTGCATCTTCTTTAACTCTTTAGAACCCAAACCCTTTTGAAGTAAAAACACTGGAATAAAGACATCACAAAATAAAATAAAGAAGTAAAAATATTTTCAATATATGTATGGATAAGGTGTCATTTGGAGTTGTTAAACTTGAATATATGACTCAAGAAGCAAATTTGCACGTTTGAAATGGGCGGTGACACGACACCAGTGTCACCACGGGTCCTTAAGGGTTCAAATTTAAAGGGGCAGTCAATTGAGTTTATTTACAATTGGAAACTGATCTTTGAGCCTCTATAAAGCATAAACATATTGTTGGAGCTTAAAATGTCCCAGGAGCCTTGAGAAATGGCCAAATAAAACATGCATAATAAAGTTAATTTTAAAAAGACCTGCTTTCCCCGCCCACTCCACCAGTGTGCGTGTGTGTGTGCGTGTCGATTCAGGCAATGGGAAGTGTTTGAAGACTTTGGCCCAATCACAATACTCGCACTTGCGCCCTTCAATTGCGCGTTCCCGGCCAGGGGTGCGAGTACGTAGGGTGTCCCGATTCTCAAGTGCGGAAGTTGACCACGCCCCTTTTGCACCCTTTATCCACACTTCACCCAAGTCCACATCACCGCGGACTTGGGTGAAGTATATTACCCACAATTCATTGCTGCGTGGGAATTTTGAGAAGAAGGCAGAGCAATGACTCAAGTGCCTTTTCTGAAAACATGTATTTTCAAGTGAAAGAAGTTCATTTTAAGACGATTAATGATATTTATTCATGCTCTGAATGTTTTAGACTAAGATATAAATGTGGACATCGATTAAATTAAATTTAGTCAAATAATTGTTTGTGTGTTTGAAAGTTGTTAATAAAGATTTTTTAAAAAGCACAAACAGCGACCAGCATCCCAGCATGCGTCACGGTCGATGACGCAATGCTCACTGTCCCATACAAGTTAAAGCAGAAAGTGAAAGTAAAGTCAAGGTTCCTAAGTAAGTCCCCACTTAAGTGATGAGTCAAGAATGAGTGTGTGGCAAAGACAGGCTTGTAGAAGGGTTGGAGACGAGCAAGGAAGAAAAGTACCAGACCACAAGCTGTGGATCTATCTGGCATTCATTTCTAGTCTGGAGTTTACCAGTTTATCCTGGAACCTGAGTGGTGAGTGCTTGATTTTCTCCCTTTCAACAAGGCTATTGCTAGCTGAAGCTAACAGCTCAGGCTGGTGCTAACAGAGGTCCGGCTCACAAGGTTCTGATGTAGCGTTGCTGCGACCAGCGTTTAAATATTGCTGACGCTGAAGTGGGTTGGAACAACCTTATGACGTGTTAAGGAAGGCTTTCTCAGACCAGGCGTTTCTCTCTCGTCTTTTTCAACTTTCTAATTTACATAAAAGTAGGTCAACACAAGGCTTTGATTTTTTGACATGCTAATTTTGACCACCCAAGCTGTCTTCATTCAACAACAAGGTAAATGCTTCTAATAATTCTGCCTACAACCCTCAGTGTGGCGCCCTCTTCAGGTTAAAACTCTGCACTACATTGAATTTGAGTTAGCCATGGCTGGATCGTTTTTCGGGCTCCGGGGTAGATGGGCTCCCCCATAATTCAAACCCTGTTTAGAGTTGTTTGTTTAGACAGTTGGAGCTGACAGAGCTGTTAGACTCTTTTTTTTTTCTTCCAAGTTATACAGAGAAGAAAAGAAAACATCAAGGAGGGTGAACAACCACGCCAACAAAATAGTACGATACAACCATATAAGCAAAATAAAACAAACTAAGGATAGAGTATACATGTACAGGGCCGGAGTGGGACACATTTTCAGCCCTGGAGTTTCAGACCCCAGACCGGCCCACTTCATGACCTATTATCTGATGCTGTGTTTCTATAAGCTGAGCTGAACTTATGATAGCCAGACCATTCAGGTGTTCTTGTTGTTCTACTATAGATGAGCCTCAGTTTGAGAAACTCAGCAGAAGCAACTGTAACAGGGAGAGCTAGAGTTCACCTCTAACCTCAGCATTGACCCGGTTATGACCAGAAATCCATCATACTAGCAGATTAAGATTTGCTCCGGTCTAAATGGAAACTTAAACAATTAAACTATTGACTACAGCAACTATAAATATGATTATAATATATATATATATAAAGAGGAAGCCCCCCCCCCCCTCTAGACAGTCAATTCAATTCAGTTTATTTATATAGCGCCAAATCACGACAAGAGTCGTCTCAAGGCACTTCACAAAGTAAACATTCCAATACAGTTCAGTTCATTAAGCCAATCAGTAAAAAAGTTTCCTATATAAGGAACCCAGCAGATTGCATCAAGACACTGACTGTGTGTTGATACAATCCTCATACTAAGCAAGCATGTAGCGACAGTGGGAAGGAAAACTCCCTTTTAACAGGAAGAAACCTCCAGAGGATCCTGGCTCAGTATGAGCAGCCATCCACTACGACTCACTGGGGATTGAGAAGACAGAGCAGGCACAGGCACACCCCCCCCCCCACACACACACACACACCACATAGATCAAGTAGTGTTTCTATGGCTACACTGTGATTTCTTAGTAGAAGTTCTATTTAGTAAAAGAAACTTTATTGTCTTTATCTGAGTGAATCTATAATTAATTCAACAGGTGAACTAATAGTAGCACATTCTATGTTAAAGAAAGTGAGATGTAATATCAGGAGAGGGAGAATGTTAGGTGGTTGGCAGCAGTGTGCCAGCCGATGGCCCCCTCCATGAGGCTCAGCAGAACGCCAGTGTAGCTTCTTCTGGGGAGAAAGACACTTAGAGAGAAAATAAAGTTAACAGCTGAAATAACAGGAAATAATGCAATTAGAGAGTGGTGGTAGAAGAGAGTAGCAGAGTGTGGAAAGTGGTCAGTATGTCCTCCAGCAGTCTAAGCCTATAGCAGCATAGCTACAGAGATAACTCAGCATAACCTAGCCTTTTAGATGGAGGCATGTGGGAGGTAGGACCAGGGAGAAAAGTCTTTAACGACTGTAGTCCCCGCTGTACACTCCACCTCCCTCTGCTCCCCACTCGTCTAAACCTGGGCTAACATCAGAATTTAACCATAAGCCCTATCAAATAGAAAAGTTTTGAGCCTAGTCTTAAAAGTAGACAAGGTGTCTGCCTCACGCACTAATGCTGGGAGCTGGTTCCACAGGAGAGGAGCCTGATAGCTAAAAGATCTGCCTCCCATCCTACTTTTAGATATTCTAGGAACCACCAGTAAACCTGCAGTCTGAGAGCCAAGTGCTCTGTTAGGAACATATGGAACAATCAGATCACTGATGTATGATGGAGCTTGTTTATTAAGAGCTTTATATGTGAGAAGGAGGATCTTAAAATCTATTCTGAATTTAACAGGCAGCCAATGTAGGGAAGCTAAAACAGGAGAGATGTGGTCTCTCTTTTTAATTCTCATCAGAACTCTAGCTGCAGCATTTTGGACCAGCTGAAGACTTTTGACTACATTCTGTGGACCTCCTGATAGTAATGAATTACTGCAGTAATCCAACCTTGAGGTAATAAATGCATGAACCAGTTTTTCAGCATCACTCCTGGAAAGGATGCTTCTAATCTTATCAATATTCCGAAGGTGGAAAATCCTACAAACCTGTTTAACGTGGGATTTGAATGACATGTCCTGGTCAAAGATTACACCGAGGTTCTTTACTTTGTTCTCGGAGGCTAATTTAATACCGTTTAGATTAGGTGACTGACTAAGCAGTTTCCTTTTCTGAGGTTCTGGACCAGTCTTGTTTGGATTTAACAGCAGAAAGTTTAGAGTCATCCAGATTTTTATGTCTTCAAGACAAGCCTGTAGTCTACCTAACTGATTAGGTTCATCAGGGTTTATGAATAAATATAATTGAGTATCATCAGCATAACAGTGGAAGTTTATCCCATGTTGTCTAATGATTTTACCAATTGGAAGCATATATATAGTGAAAAGAATTGGTCCAAGTACTGAACCCTGTGGTACTCCACAAGTAACTCTAGAGCAGGGGTTCCCAAATTGGGGGTCGGGACCCCCAAGGGGGCCCCCACAAGATTGCAGGGGGTCCCCACAATTTTGTCTTTGCTGAGGTTAGCAAGATTTTATTTGTAGAAATTACATTTATAAAATCTCAATAACACATTATAATCAGAACTCCATATAAAAGTTATAACTCTGCATATC
>SSNS01000381.1:324748-336105 GCA_006937985.1 Aphyosemion australe
ATCAAGTAGTGTTTCTATGGCTACACTGTGATTTCTTAGTAGAAGTTCTATTTAGTAAGAGAAACTTTATTGTCTTTATCTGAGTGAATCTATAATTAATTCAATAGGTGAACTAATAGTAGCACATTCTATGTTAAAGAAAGTGAGATGTAATATCAGGAGAGGGAGAATGTTCAGTGGTTGGCAGCAGTGTGCCAGCCGATGGCCCCCTCCATGAGGCCACCACAGCTCAGCAGAACGCCAGTGTAGCTTCTTCTGGGGAGAAAAACACTTAGAGAGAAAATAAAGTTAACAGCTGAAATAACAGGAAATAATGCAATTAGAGAGTGGTGGTAGAAGAGAGTAGCAGAGTGTGGAAAGTGGTCAGTATGTCCTCCAGCAGTCTAAGCCTATAGCAGCATAACTACAGAGATAACTCAGGATAACCTAGCCTTTTAGATGGAGGCATGTGGGAGGCAGGGCCAGGGAGAAAAGTCTTTAACGACTGTAGTCCCCGCTGTACACTCCACCTCCCTCTGCTCCCCACTCGTCTAAACCTGGGCTAACATCAGAATTTAACCATAAGCCCTATCAAATAGAAAAGTTTTGAGCCTAGTCTTAAAAGTAGACAAGGTGTCTGCCTCACGCACTAATGCTGGGAGCTGGTTCCACAGGAGAGGAGCCTGATAGCTAAAAGATCTGCCTCCCATCCTACTTTTAGATATTCTAGGAACCACCAGTAAACCTGCAGTCTGAGAGCCAAGTGCTCTGTTAGGAACATATGGAACAATCAGATCACTGATGTATGATGGAGCTTGTTTATTAAGAGCTTTATATGTGAGAAGGAGGATCTTAAAATCTATTCTGAATTTAACAGGCAGCCAATGTAGGGAAGCTAAAACAGGAGAGATGTGGTCTCTCTTTTTAATTCTCATCAGAACTCTAGCTGCAGCATTTGGGACCAGCTGAAGACTTTTGACTACATTCTGTGGACCTCCTGATAGTAATGAATGGCAGTAATCCAACCTTGAGGTAATAAATGCATGAACCAGTTTTTCAGCATCACTCCTGGAAAGGATGCTTCTAATCTTATCAATATTCCGAAGGTGGAAAATCCTACAAACCTGTTTAACGTGGGATTTGAATGACATGTCCTGGTCAAAGATTACACCGAGGTTCTTTACTTTGTTCTCGGAGGCTAATTTAATACCGTTTAGATTAGGTGACTGACTAAGCAGTTTCCTTTTCTGAGGTTCTGGACCAGTCTTGTTTGGATTTAACAGCAGAAAGTTTAGAGTCATCCAGATTTTTATGTCTTCAAGACAAGCCTGTAGTCTACCTAACTGATTAGGTTCATCAGGGTTTATGAATAAATATAATTGAGTATCATCAGCATAACAGTGGAAGTTTATCCCATGTTGTCTAATGATTTTACCAATTGGAAGCATATATATAGTGAAAAGAATTGGTCCAAGTACTGAACCCTGTGGTACTCCACAAGTAACTCTAGAGCAGGGTTTCTCAACCCTGGTCCTCAGTGCCCCCTGTCCTGCATGTTTTCCATGTCTCTGCTTCAGCACATGGCTGCAGAAGTCTGTTAATCACTCACTCATTTGTGTCAGGTGTGTGGCAGCAGGTAAAACACTGGTGTTTGAAAGGGCAACATGGAAAACATGCAGGGCAGGGGGGCGCTGAGGACCAGGGTTGAGAAACCCTGCTCTAGAGCAGGGGTTCCCAAATTGGGGGTCGGGACCCCCAAGGGGGCCCCCACAAGATTGCAGGGGGTCCCCACAATTTTGTCTTTGCTGAGGTTAGCAAGATTTTATTTGTAGAAATTACATTTATAAAATCTCAATAACACATTATAATCAGAACTCCATATAAAAGTTATAACTCTGCATATCTGTATAAAGTTAGTAAATGATCACATTTAATGTGTTTATGTGTGTAGGAGATGGGGGTCCTGGCTTGTCTTGGGCACGGGAAAGGGGGTCCTCAAAGAAAAAAATTTGGGAACCCCTGTCCTAGAGTATGAAGAAGATTTCTCATGTACATGAACAAACTGAAATCTGTCAGATAAATAAGATTTAAACCAGCCTAGCGCTGTTCCTTTGATCCCTACAACATGTTCAAGCCTTTCTAAGAGAATATTGTGATCGACTGTGTCAAAAGCAGCACTGAGGTCCAACAAGACCAGAACAGACACAAGATTCTTATTTGAGGCCGTGAGAATATCATTTGTAACTTTCACTAAGTCAGACCTGCCCAGTATGTATGGATGTTTTCCTACATATTATTTATATATACACCAATAATAATAATAATAGTACTATAGCATGGATTGAAAGGCTATGAACCTAAGATATCAGACAGAGGTGAAGGTGTATGCATTTAACAAGACTTCATAAATGATAACCAGGGCTGCTGTATCTCCACATCCTGACACAATGATCCTATCTTCTGTCTCATGAACAGAAGCTGGGATGTTTATGCCCTCAAAGTTTTTCTTTTTTGTACAACACACTCCTCTGGTTATGACTTTTTCTTTGTGCTCCTGATCTATATTGCCTCTCCACCGCCATAGATCCACCTGTCTGTCGGCACATCTGACCACAGTTGGTCAGATGCTGCGTGTTGTCAATAATTGCGGGAACGTGCACGGTGTTGGATAACGCGTTTTTTGTCTCTCTCTCCTCTTGCCTGGGCTGACGGGAGCTGACGGTGCTGTGCGCACGGCGCGCTTCACGGAATGCGTATTTTGCGCATTTGGAGAGAATGCGTCCTAATGCGCAAAATGAGGCCCCTCTTGTAGCGTGTGTTCTGCGTATCGGGAGGGGCGGGACTGTGGATGGTGTTTACTTGGAGACGGACATATTTTTGCAGAAATCTCGGAGACTTCAACTAATAAATGACCGGAAAAAGTACCGGAACTTTTCCTACCCTGGGAAAAAAGTCCCGGTGTGCTGAGAGGTAACACTAAGAAGTGCCGGTACTGCACTGGTTTAGCAGGTGAAGTTTAACATCTTGCCCACCTGTTTCATCTTCATTTGACGTTACAGACCGCAAGCTCGTTTGAGAGAAAAAGGAGCTCATTTTTGCACATTTAGCTGTATCTGTTTCCAGCGCTTTCCTCTTTTTAATTCTTGCCTTCTCTGTGCCGCCCTTGCTCTTTCTACTTTCCATCTTTGATCTTTCCATCACCCCCGGCTGAGTGCTCTGCGTGGTGCGTCGCGCGCCTGCAAGGAAAAAAAACCCAGAGCTGCAGATGGAGGCAGAGGCAGACAGCCCTATAGCAGCAGGGAGCTATGAGATCAGCCCGCTGCCCCAGTGCCATGACTGAACACCGGCACAGAAAAATAAAAATAAAATAATAATAATAAAAAAAAAAAGATATACCGGCCCATTCTCCAGACCCTCCCGATTAGCCACTCCGGGCCTGCTCACACCCTGTTAGCCCTGCACAGGAAGTGAACCTGATGGTTCCTCAGTGTAATCTTCAACATTTGACAGCAATTAGTTAAGATTTTCTCAGCTAAGTGAACAGTTTGAGTTCTTTTTTTAGCAAAGCTTCTGCATTTGCCTGTATCCTGTAACGTTCCCCTCCTCCTCCTCCTCCTCCCGGTCCTCAGCCAAAGCAGCGCTCGGTGCTGGAGGAGCAGCTGGTGGACCTGGTGGTGTAGGCTACTCCATGGAGCGCTCTGAGACCGAGGAGCACTTCGACGCCGACATCGGAGGAACAAGCCAGCTGATGTGGCAGCACCTCTCCTCCCAGCTCATCTTCTTTGTGCTGTTTCAGTTCGCCAGCTTCCCTCACATGGTGCTCTCCTTACATCAGAAGGTAGGAGAGCTGCAGCAGGAACATTTCAAAACATTTTCCATCATGTTTATGACTTTTATTTTGATTGGGAGGCTCTATTGCACAACTATAAACTGTAAGAAAATAATAAATAAAGCAGTTGAACTCATTCTTTCTCCTCAGCTTGCAGGACGAGGCCTCATTAAGGGGAGAGACCACCTGATGTCCTGCTGCAGTTTATATCTGGCAGCATTCAGAAAAACGCCTTGGCTGACTTCCTGCCGGTCATGAAGCTTTTTGATCTGCTTTATCCTGAAAAAGAGGTAACGTCATCTTCTAAAGAAGACACACGATCGCTGTTATTTGTACCAAAAGGTCTTCAGTGTACTTTTTCCTTTTTATTTGCTCTTTTTCTGGTTCGTTAGTATTTCTCACTATTAATTTAGTCAGTGATGTAGACGAGACTTTAACTTTCTCTCCCTCTGCAGTGCATCCCAGTTCCTGACATTAACAAGCCCCAGTCCACCCACTCCTTTGCCATGACCTGCATCTGGAGTCGATCTTTATCTGATAACGCTGTAGCAAACTTTAAAGCTACTGTTCCATCTTTACTGTCTTCAGAATCTCAGTGTAACTTAGCAGAGGGCAACTATTTCATTTCTAGCCCTTCACAAATTGACGGTCTAGTTCATAGTGTTACTTCCTCTTTACGTGTGGCATTAGACAATGTTGCCCCTTTAAAAAAGAAGGTCATTAAGCACAGGAAGTTGGCTCCCTGGTTTAATTCTGAACTGCGTACTTTAAAACAGAACTCTAGAAAACTGGAGAGAAAATGGCGCTCTACACACCGGGAAGAGTTCTACTTATCCTGGAAAAATAGTCTAGTGCTTTATAAAAATAAGCTTCGACAAGCTAGAACTGCATATTATTCGTCACTAATTGAGGAGAATAAGAATAATCCTAAATTTCTTTTCAGTACAGTTGCTAAACTTACACAGAATCATAGCTCTGAGCCAGCTATTCCCTTAGCCTTCAGCAGCAACGACTTTATGGAATTCTTCACTAATAAAATAGTTTCTATTAGAAACAAAATCATCAGCATCCTCCCCAACACGACTTCTTCTTCCTCAGTAAGTGAGGCAGCATCTGAGGTAACTGTAGAACCTCATCTGTGTTTGAACTGTTTTGATGCAGTTGAGCTTTCAGAGTTATCAAAAATATTAGCTTCATCTAAACCTTCAACTTGTATTTTAGACCCAATCCCAACCAAATTATTTAAAGAAACATTTCCTTTGGTTACTGCCCCCATTTTAGATATAATTAACCTATCCTTAGTAAATGGATACGTACCGCAGGAGTTTAAGGTTGCTGTAATTAAACCTCTACTTAAGAAACCTTCTCTGGATCCAGATGACCTAATGAATTATAGACCAATATCTAATCTCCCATTTTTATCTAAAGTCCTTGAGAAAATAGTGGCCAGTCGAGTATGTGAGCATCTAAACACTAATGATCTGTTTGAGGAATTTCAGTCAGGTTTTAGAGAGTATCACAGCACTGAAACCGCATTAGTGAAAGTTACAAATGATATTCTCACGGCCTCAGATAAGAATCTTGTGTCTGTTCTGGTCTTGTTGGACCTCAGTGCTGCTTTTGACACAGTCGATCACAATATTCTCTTAGAAAGGCTTGAACATGTTGTAGGGATCAAAGGAACAGCGCTAGGCTGGTTTAAATCTTATTTATCTGACAGATTTCAGTTTGTTCATGTACATGAGAAATCTTCTTCATACTCTAGAGTTACTTGTGGAGTACCACAGGGTTCAGTACTTGGACCAATTCTTTTCACTATATATATGCTTCCAATTGGTAAAATCATTAGACAACATGGGATAAACTTCCACTGTTATGCTGATGATACTCAGTTATATTTATCCATAAACCCTGATGAACCTAATCAGTTAGGTAGATTACAGGCTTGTCTTGAAGACATAAAAATCTGGATGACTCTAAACTTTCTGCTGTTAAATCCAGACAAGACTGAAGTTATCATCTTTGGACCAGAACCTCAGAAAAGGAAACTGCTTAGTCAATCACCTAATCTAAACGGTATTAAATTAGCCTCCGAGAACAAAGTAAAGAACCTCGGTGTAATCTTTGACCAGGACATGTCATTCAAATCCCACGTTAAACAGGTTTGTAGGATTTCCTTTTTCCACCTTCGGAATATTGCTAAGATTAGAAGCATCCTTTCCAGGAGTGATGCTGAAAAACTGGTTCATGCATTCATTACCTCAAGGTTGGATTACTGCAATTCATTACTATCAGGAGGTCCACAGAATGTAGTCAAAAGTCTTCAGCTGGTCCAAAATGCTGCAGCTAGAGTTCTGATGAGAATTAAAAAGAGAGACCACATCTCTCCTGTTTTAGCTTCCCTACATTGGCTGCCTGTTAAATTCAGAATAGATTTTAAGATCCTCCTTCTCACATATAAAGCTCTTAATAANGAGGAGGATGGGGAAGGGGAGGAGGAGGAGGAGAAAGAGGAGGAGGAGGATGGGGAAGGGGAGGAGGAGAAAGAGGAGGAGGACGGGGTGGCGGCGAAAGAGGAGGAGGATGGGGAGGAGGAGGAGAAAGAGGAGGAGGACATCGCCTGTGATGTTGACGAGGCCCTCTGGCCAGACAGAGACCGGAGGCATGATGCCCCATGAGTATGCTTGAATGGGAGAGGGGTGGGGGGTTTAAAAATAAAGTGTTTTGTCTCTAAATTTGTGTGTGTAATGTTTGTCTATGAGAGAAGTGGGCATTGTAATAGATTCAGTGTGTTCCATTTCTCTAATTGTGTTTTCAGTTTTGCTCTTCAGTGTTCTTTCCATGCTTGGTAGTGTTCTGCCAAATGCTACTTGTGTTTATTCAATGAATGTTATGTGTGTGTCATGTGAAAATATGGCTGTGTTTACCAAATGAAAACACGTGTTCCATTTTGTTAACATGTTATGAGATTTGATGGCAGAGTTGTTTTGCAAAGGGATGCCAGGGTTTAGGAATTTGTGTGTGATGTTTGGGGTTTTGTGTTTGCAGTTTTGAAAGAAACGTAAAGTTTCGACAAACGCGTTTTAGCAATCGAAAAAAACTGTAATAAACAAGCTCCATCATACATCAGTGATCTGATTGTTCCATATGTTCCTAACAGAGCACTTCGCTCTCAGACTGCAGGTTTACTGGTGGTTCCTAGAATATCTAAAAGTAGGATGGGAGGCAGATCTTTTAGCTATCAGGCTCCTCTACTGTGGAACCAGCTCCCAGCTTTAGTCCGTGAGGCAGACACCTTGTCTACTTTTAAGACTAGGCTCAAAACGTTTCTATTTGATAGGGCTTATGGTTAAATTCTGATGTTAGCCCAGGTTTAGACGAGTGGGGAGCAGAGGGAGGTGGAGTGTACAGCGGGGACTACAGTCGTTAAAGACTTTTCTCCCTGGCCCTGCCTCCCACATGCCTCCATCTTAAAGGCTAGGTTATCCTGAGTTATCTCTGTAGTTATGCTGCTATAGGCTTAGACTGCTGGAGGACATACTGACCACTTTCCACACTCTTTAACATAGAATGTGCTACTATTAGTTCACCTATTGAATTAATTATAGATTCACTCAGATAAAGACAATAAAGTTTCTCTTACTAAATAGAACTTCTACTAAGAAACCACAGTGTAGCCATAGAAACACTACTTGATATAGATGGTGTGTGTGTGTGTGTGTGTGTGTGTGTGTGTGTGTGTGTGTGTGTGTGTGTGTGTGCAGGGGTGCAACTACCTACTTTCGGAGGGGTATGCAGACACAAAATGGGCGCCCCCCACCCCCACGCAACTGACGCCCCCTCCAGCTATTACACCGTACCACAAAGTGTGCACCAGCACCAAGAAGCAAACATGAAAAAAGGTCACGGAAGATAAGTCTCAGTAGGGGGGAAGAAATTTTTGGACATTTTATATATAAAAGCTAGCCTGGCAAGCCATCCTATATATGTAAATATATTAGTATATATAGTCTGGCCACGAACCATTGACGGCTCTCAGTCGTGAGGCGGGATCTACGGTTGTCTTTCAAAATGTCAGCACGCAATTGGATAGCGCTAGGACCAATCAGAGTGACAAACAACGTGACGTGATCACAGCGACGGAAAAGCGGGAGGCAGCAATGGCGTCTAACATTTGCTAACATCAATGATTTCTGTCGTTTTTGTATAAAAACATGTGAATATCAGGTGTACTGGGACATTGCACTACTTTGATAAAAATAAGAAGCCGCTAAGTATAGCCGACAGACTTAAGCACGTTGGAGTCTAAATAATCCAATGTTGATGATAAAGCCGTTTCAAACGAACGTGGTTCCTGCGTTGCCGCCATGTTGCTTGGGTTCGCGGCCACAGCGCTGACGTCATCGGCTACTCCCGCTCTGTGATTGGCCCAAAATATAGAGTGCCGTGATTGGCCCAACCAAAACTATAGCGAGCTGTGATTGGACAGCCACAGGCTGCGAGGGTTCCTATGAAGCATGCCTAGACCAAACTCTGCAAAGCAAGAATTTGGTCTAGTTCACTAGGCTATATAAAAGCATCAGTCTGGTGCATTTTGAGAAAAAAGTAAAGTTACAGGCTGGTGCATGTACACAGCATTATAATGATATAGTTGAGTTAACAGAGTTATCCTGTCCTTTCTTTAATCCATTTTGAACACTGACTACAGCAAAATCCAGTGATGCATCTGCTCAGTACCACATGAACTGATGTCACCAAAAGAATCAATCAGCTGGCAGAGCTCGCTGCTGAATGTGTGAGTGTGCAGAACTTACAAAACTACACAACGCTCACGACAATTTAAGGAACAAAGTAGAATCAAGCTGCAGGGCTTTAGGCCCAGGACAGAGTTTTATGACTCATACTGACCCACCTTAGATCCTGACCTGTTATTAATATCATGGATTCTTTACACCAATCAGAATATTCTGTTCAGATGTTCACATCCACACCTTAAAAATGAAATGAAATCATTATTAAAATTAAAAATGATTAATATTCCTTTTTCATGAAAAGATTAGGTATCTGTGAACACCTTTATATTATTATTGTCCAGCTGAAGCAGACATTTGCTTATTTCTAAAAGAGCTGAGCTGTGGGAGAAAATATTCAGGCTTATTTCATCTTATTTTCTATCACCTGTGTGTTTGGTGTATTTATTAACCTACTATTAACTATAAAATGATAAATAACAGGTCACTATATCATGTGGGCATAGAAAGTGTTTGTAATGAACTAAAGCTTGTTCAGCAGCTCACCTGTTCCTTCCACACTGAGGAGAAATCCTCTCATCAGCAGCAGGTGATCAACAGACTGAACACCGGACCGAAAAAACAAAAGACTAAAGACACCGACCTCAGACCGGCCCGCCGGGAGTTTCCCCGGTCTGGGCCTGATCCCCCGTCCCTATACGTAGACAGGAGCTGCTCATCACGTAACGTAACTCTCATGGTGACATCAGAGCTTGGCTCCGCTGGAGCTTATTAGCGCGACTAGATTCTACAACGTTTTCATGAACAAACACAGCTTAATAGATCTGTGGCTTGTGTAGAAAACCGTCCACACCTCCAACCGCGCTCCAGCGCGTCGTGGGGGCGCNAATTTTTTTTGTAAAAAAAAAAACTTTACAAAGTTTATTTTATTATTCATTCTCAGTCTGCGTGTGGCAGAACTAAACCTAAAGAATAATTTGGATACTTGAGTTATTTCTAAATAATAACACTAGACAGGTTTAAGAGCTGGTTGGAACCCAGGTGACAGAGGCAGGAAGGAGATGCAGTCCTGCATGTAAGGGATTAAAACATGTTGGTGTGTAGCTGTAACTGAAGCATGTTTCATCATTTAAAAATCTGTTTTTTTCTCTTAACCCTCTCGCCCCTTTGTTCCTTCATCCTGTAACGTTCCCCTCCTCCTCCTCCTCCTCCCGGTCCTCAGCAAAAGCAGCGCTGCCCGGTGCTGGAGGAGCAGCTGGTGGACCTGGTGGTGTACGCCATGGAGCGCTCTGAGACCGAGGAGCACTTCGACGCCGACATCGGAGGAACAAGCCAGCTGCTGTGGCAGCACCTCTCCTCCCAGCTCATCTTCTTTGTGCTGTTTCAGTTCGCCAGCTTCCCTCACATGGTGCTCTCCTTACATCAGAAGGTAGGAGAGCTGCAGCAGGAACATTTCAAAACATTTTCCATCATGTTGATGACTTTTATTTTGATTGGGAGGCTCTATTGCACAAATATAAACTGTAAGAAAATAATAAATAAAGCAGTTGAACTCATTCTTTCTCCTCAGCTTGCAGGACGAGGCCTCATTAAGGGGAGAGACCACCTGATGTGGGTCCTGCTGCAGTTTATATCTGGCAGCATTCAGAAAAACGCCTTGGCTGACTTCCTGCCGGTCATGAAGCTTTTTGATCTGCTTTATCCTGAAAAAGAGGTAACGTCATCTTCTAAAGAAGACACACGATCGCTGTTATTTGTACCAAAAGGGCTTCAGTGTACTTTTTCCTTTTTATTTGCTCTTTTTCTGGTTCGTTTGAACTAATAATTCTAGTATTTCTCACTATTAATTTAGTCAGTGATGTAGACGAGACTTTAACTGTCTCTCTGTCTGCAGTGCATCCCAGTTCCTGACATTAACAAGCCCCAGTCCACCCACTCCTTTGCCATGACCTGCATCTGGATCCACCTGAACCGCAAAGCTCAGAACGACAACTCCAAGCTGCAGATACCAATCCCACACTCTCTGAAACTCCACCATGAGTAAAAATCTGGAACATTTACTTAATGAAATGACTAAAATCACCTTTTCTTTAGTTCATTCTGTCTTTGTGTTTTAGGTTCCTCCAGCAGTCGCTTCGTAACAAAACCCTGGGCATGTCTGACTATAAGATCGCCCTGCTGTGTAACGCCTACAGCACCAACTCGGAGTGCTTCACCCTGCCTATGGGCGTCCTGGTAGAGACCATTTATGGAAACGGGTCTGTGAGGATCAACCTGCCCGGTACCAGCTGCACGGCATCGGGATCCATCACCCCGCTGCCCATGAATCTGCTGGATTCCCTCACTGTGCATGCTAAGATGAGGTAGAACAAGAAACTAAAGTTAGCTCAGCTGTTTTTGTTTAAAAGTTTGACTTCCTGTTTGTCTCCAGTCTGATCCACAGCATCGCCACCCGTGTGATCAAGCTGGCCCACACCAAGTCCAGCCTGGCCCTGGCCCCCGCGCTGGTGGAGACGTACAGCCGACTGCTGGTCTACATGGAGATCGAGTCACTGGGCATCAAAGGATTCATCAGTGGGTTTATTTGGGATTGTTGATAGAACACGTGGTGTCATAACATCTCTCATTCATCATATGATTAACGATCTCATCTGTTCAGGCCAGCTGTTGCCCAACGTGTTTAAGTCTCACGCGTGGGGAATCCTGCACACGCTGCTGGAGATGTTCAGCTACAGGATGCACCACATCCAGCCGCACTACAGAGTCCAGCTGCTGAGTCATCTGCACAGCCTGGCCGC